>CAWUDS030004638.1:7500-58477 GCA_963859935.3 Lathyrus sativus | reverse complement strand
TGGGGTGTGTTCTCGGTCAGCACGACGAGACGGGCAGAAAAGAGCATGCCATTTATTACTTGAGTAAAAAGTTCACTGAGTGTGAATCTCGATACTCGATGCTGGAGAAGACGTGTTGTGCATTAGCTTGGGCCGCCAAACGTCTACGACAGTATATGCTCAATCACACCACTATGCTGATTTCGAAGATGGATCCGATCAAGTACGTCTTCGAAAAGCAGGCTCTTTCGGGCAGGATTGCCAGATGGCAGATGGTGTTAACAGAATATGATATTCAGTACGTCTCTCAGAAAGCCATCAAGGGAAGCGTATTGTCTGATTACCTTGCCGAACAGCCGATCAAAGACTATCAGCCGATGAAGTTCGAATTCCCTGACGAGGACATTATGTTTCTCAAAGCGAAGGATTGCGATGAGCCATTGCCCGATGAGGGGCCGAATAGGAAGTCTCAGTGGAAGTTGATATTCGACGGAGCGGTTAATTCCTATGGAAGTGGTATTGGGGCTATCATCACGACTCCTCACGGATCCCACATCCCGTTTACTGCAAGACTGACGTTTTCAGTTACCAACAACGAAGCCGAGTATGAAGCGTGTATTATGGGTCTAGAAGAGGCAATTGATTTGAGAATCAAGAATCTAGACATATATGGTGACTCAGCGCTTGTAATCAATCAGATCAAAGGGGAGTGGGAGACTCGTCAAGCGAATCTAGTGCCGTACATGAATTATGCCAGGAGACTGCTTCCGTTCTTTGACCGAGTAGAACTTCATCATGTACCCCGGGCTGAAAATCAGATGGCTGATGCCTTAGCCACGTTGGCTTCAATGTATAAGGTCAATCTTTGGAATGAGGCTCCAAGCATTGTTCTTTCGCGTCTTGACAGACCAGCATATGTGTTCGCAATCGAGGATGCCACTGACGGCAAGCCATGGTTCCACGATATCCAGACCTTCCTTATGACCAAGGAGTATCCTGCGGGTGCGTCAACCCAGGATAAGAAGACTCTGAGGAGGCTATCTGGAAACTTTTACCTCAATCCTGATGGAGTGCTATATAAGAGAAACCACGATCTCGTGCTACTCAGATGTGTAGATGAGAAAGAGGCGAGTATGCTCATGGAAGAGGTCCATGAGGGCACATTTGGTACGCACGCCGGCGGGCATGCCATGACGAGAAAGATCCTGAGAGCAGGATATTACTGGTTGACTATGGAGTCGGATTGCTTCAGATTCGCGAAGAAATGTCACAAATGCCAGATTTATGCTGATAAAGTTCATGTGCCGCCGTGCCCATTGAATGTCATGTCCTCCCCTTGGCCGTTCTCCATGTGGGGCATCGACATGATAGGCAAGATCGAGCCCACCGCATCCAATGGTCATCGTTTTATTCTGGTAGCTATCGACTACTTCACCAAGTGGGTGGAGGCAGCCTCGTATGCTAATGTGACCAAGCAGGTAGTGGCTAAGTTCATAAAGAGGGACATCATCTGTCGCTATGGAATTCCCGAGCGGATCATTACTGATAATGGTTCGAATTTGAATAATAAGATGATGAAGGAGCTGTGCCAGAGCTTCAAGATCGAACACCACAACTCATCTCCTTATCGGCCGAAGATGAATGGCGCTGTTGAAGCGGCTAACAAGAACATCAAGAAGATTGTTCAGAAGATGGTTGTGACGTACAAAGATTGGCACGAGATGCTGCCGTTTGCCTTGCACGGTTATCGTACGACGGTGCGTACGTCGATCGGGGCAACTCCTTTCTCCTTGGTGTATGGTATGGAAGCTGTCCTACCGCTAGAAGTGGAGATTCCCTCTTTGCGAGTTTTGGTTGATGTGAAACTTGAGGAGGCAGAATGGGTGACGAATCGCCTGAACCAGCTCAGCCTGATGGACGAGAAGAGGTTAGCATCGATTGCATTTGGTCGCCTGTACCAAAGCCGAATGAAGAAAGCTTATGATAAGAAGGTGCGTCCTCGAAGCTTTCAGACGGGTGATCTCGTCCTGAAGAAGATTCTTCCGCCACACTCCGATCACCGGGGCAAGTGGACTCCGAATTACGAAGGGCCGTATGTCGTCAGCAAGGTCTTCTCAGGAGGAGCCTTGTTGTTATCCACGATGGATGGTGAAGATTTTGCATCCCCGGTGAACGCGGACGCAGTTAAAAAATACTTTGCTTGAAAGCGACCCGCTGGACAAAAAAGAAAGAGTCCAGGCAAAAAAGGGGCATCCCGGCGAACCAAAAACAGAATAAAAGGTTCGGGCAAAAATTAGGGATATATTGAAAAAATGTACACCCGCGAAGCCGAAAACCTACACTGGGCGGCTTCGGCAAAAAAGGGTATCCCGGTGAACTGAAAACCCGTGAAGGGCGGTTCACGCAAAAGTTAGGGATTTGAATAAGCAAATGACTGCGTTCCGCGTATGGACTTTCATTGTTTAGTGGTTCGGAAGACCTGAGGGCCGTTTATCTGAATCAATCTCTTCCAAAGCTGAAGCATCGGAGAAATATCGAAGTCGAGTGGGTCTTAGAGGGGTCAACTCATGGTGTTCGTCTACGCCTCGATTGCCGACATTTGTATATACTGATGTATATTTATGTTTTCTTTTTTGCGCGGCTTCCTCATTCCAGGAGCTTGCCTCTGTTGTAAAACATTTTTGCCCATTCAGGGGTTCATCATCAATAAAATGCACATTATTCAGCAATTCTACCTGTCTGTTTAGCATTCATCTGTTTTGTTTGCGAATGATAACGCCGATGTGTTTTTGATAAAATGCGCATACATAAACTTACGGGCTTAAGCCCATTGGTTGTTGAAACAATTAACTAACTGAACATTGTCACAAGATAATAACCCTGATAGGCCCCTTTGAGGAGGGTATCTTGTCTGTTTGTTTGTGTTGTTGCAGGTATAACCCTTGCCAGAAGGTGTGCCGTGCGTATCCCCGAAGCAGGATGAGTCCTCCTTCTCCAGCAGAGTTCAGTAGTCTCTCCTCCGCAGAATCTAAACGCAAGATAGTGAGCATTGATATGTCTTCCCCAGGTAGAGGTGATTCTCTTCCCTAAGCAGACGCATCCTGAAGGAATGTCACCTCATCGGCTGAGTCAATCACTGAAGCATGATGATCTCCCCCAGCACCGGGTCACAAGTGCAGATTTCAGGGAAGTGTTCGGATGCCGAAGCTCGTGTTTCCCCAGTAAGGTCGCCAAAGCAGGTGTCTCCCCCCGCACCGGGTCACAAGTGCAGGTTTCGCAAAAGGTTGTTCGTTAACCAAAGGGTGTAGTAACTGATGGTGCCAGACTGAAGTCTCCAGCGGAATTGAGATTCCCCACCAGAGTCGTATTCTCTCCCGCAGTAGAATGACTTCTCCTTCCCCAGTAGAGTGTTGGAACAGCTGATGTTGTATCCCCCTGCAGAGTTGTACTCTCCCAAAGGCAGATGATCCTTTCTTCCCCAGTGGAATCAAATTCCCCACCAGAGTCGTACTCTCCAGTGAAGCAGAATGATTTCTCTCCCCGACTGAGTCCGCAGAAAAGCAGAATCCTTGGAAGTTGATCAGATCATGATCAATTTTCCCCAGCAGAGCGTAGGGCAGCTAATGCTGTGTTTCCCCAGAGTCGCACTCTCTCCAGTGAAGCAGAATGACTTCTCCTTCCTCAGCCGAGTTTGCAGATATCCAAGAGAGCCGAATCCTTGGAAGTTGATCGGATCATGATTGATTTTCCCCAGTGGAGTGTGGAGCAGCTGAAGTTGTCTCCCCATAGAGTTATCCTCCCCAGAAGAGTAGCCGAGACGGCCGCGCAGTTCATTCTCGCGATTGATATCAGCAGATCCAAGTTCTCATAGAGCTTCGTCCCCTGCAGCAGTCAGCTGAAGTTGTTCCCCTGCAGCAGTCAGCTGAAGTTGTTCCCCTGCAGCAGTTCGCGGAAGATCAATTCCCCAGAAAGAGCCTGATTGATATTGGCGTGTTCAAGTTCTCCTCAGCAGGATGATTCCTCTATCGGAGTGGTCCTTTCTCCTTGACAGGAGGATTTCCCTTTCGGCATTTATTTTGCTGACGGGACCGCATCATTGTGCATGATTGCATAGCATTGTGCATGATTGCATGGCATTTAGCATAACCGCATATCATTCCCATGTGGGGCATAACGCAGAAGCATATGCATCATAAGCATGATCTAGGTCATTATCATCCTCGTTGTACAGATGTACTGCCGAAAGACCGGTTGCTCAGGACGATTCTTGATGTTCTCCCCAGCAAGGTTGTTTTCTTAGATGATTCTTAAAGACCCCGGTGTGATCCCCACGGTCGCTCGCTCAAGATGATTTTTGAGATCCCCAGCGAAGTCTTCAGTTCAAGATGATTCTCGAACTCCTCAGCAGGGCCGTTTGCTTAAGACGATTCTTAAGACCCCAGTACGGCTTCCCGAGTGGTTCGCCTAGTATGATACTTGAGCTCCCCAATAGCGCCTCCAGCAAGAGTTGCCCAGGAAGATTCCTGGAATTCCCAACAGAATGTTTGCTCCAGAAAGGTTATTAGTTCAGGACGATTCTTGAAGATGCCCGACGGATCTGTTTGTTCAAGTTGATTCTTGAAGTCCTCAGCAGCATGATATGTCTGCTCCAACAACGATGTCTAATCTGAAGATGGATTTCGTAAGCGCCCGATGGCGATATCAGAAGGTTCCGGTGAGTCCAGATTTCCGTGTTGAAGAATCAACGGGGGGCTAAAGACAAGGTTCCAGGGTTGTAGATACAACAGAGTGATTCGTGTGAGTCTGAAGACCAAGTCAGTTATCCTGAGGTGATGATTGATGGCGATCAAGTGAATAATGTTTCTTCTGACTGAAGTCGAAGATGTTTCTCCAGCTGAGGCGGAGTTTTGCCTGAAGGCAAAGTGTTTGAATCCCCGTAGAGTCATGAATGGCTCAGGATACCATTTCTCTGACTGAAGTCATAGATTTCCCAAGCTGAAGCGAAGGTGCCTGGAGGGCAAGGTTATCCCCAAGGTCATGAGTGACCTAGGATTCATTTTTCGGACTGAAGGCCGAAGTATATCCCTGACTGAAGTCTCGGATGCTCTATAGCAGAGGCGGAATTGCCTGAAGGCATATCCATGTATCCTTGAAGGTCAAGGACCATTGCTTTAGACTGAAGTCGAAGGTGCCTCCTGCAGAGTTGCCGACGGGCAAAGTTTACATCCTTGAAGGCCAAGGATGTTCTTTTTAGCTGAGGCTGGAATGGCCAGGGGCCAGGGTTCCATCTATCTTCAGAAATACTTGAAGATTCTCCAGCGGATCTGGAGTGGCCAGGGGCCAGGGTTGCATATATCTTTAATGTTGAAGTTCTACGGCAGGCAGTGTGCAGCAGTATTCCGACGTTCGTTATGGTTCTGAGGGTGAACCCCAGATCAGAGTGTGCTCGGTTAAGTCTCTCATCCCCAGCGGAGTAGTTCCGAATACGCAAGTGTACCTTTTGCTCCATTTACCAGGGGTGAACCCCAGGTCGGAGTTGTTCAGGGTTGCATTTTTGTCCGGCGGCGAGGTCAGATTATGTTTGTTCGACAGCGAGGTTGGATATTTGTCCGACGGCGATGTTGAATGTGTTTGACGGCGAGGTTGAATGTTTGTTTGACGGCGAGGTCAGGCTCTTTAAATCCCCAGTAGAGATGATGTTTGTACGACGGCAATGTCGAGTGTCTCTCCGAGCGATGTTTGTTTCCGGCGGCGATGTCAGATTTAGTTCTCCAGCGGCGATGTTGGGTATTTTGATTGTTCGACGGCAATGTCAGATGGTTTAGTCTTCCAGCAGCGATGTTGGGTATTGTGGTTGTCTGAAGGCAATATCAGAAGAAGTTAACGCGGATAACTGACAGCGATGCCAGATCATTATGTCTCCAGCTAGTTGTTGGGCAGCTAGTATTGCAGTATTTGAAGATTCGTTCCCCGCAGAGTACCGTGTGCTCGTGCAGTTGGCAAATTTTCGGGTTTACCGATATTCAACCATCTCGTACCTTGATTGGTTGAAAGCCGTTCGCTTTTCACCCAGTCAGGTTCAAGCCGTTTGAATAGGGGCAGCTGTTGCACCCCAAAATTTGACCAACAATTATTTATTCATTGAGTGTTTGAAAGTTGATACCTTCATCAGACAGTTCAAGAGATCTTCAGAGGAATTGGTTGAAACCAGGGTTGTGTGCTTCATAGCTTGAGAGTTGTGGGTACCCCTCAGATGATTCTGAGACTTTGAGAATGAATTTGATGTTTTGAGAAAGCTTATGAGATGTCTTGATAGCCTTCATGAAGCCCAGAGAAGTCATTGTGCAAGAGTTCAGAGAATTCAACCATGAATGATGGAATTAGGGTTTTGACTGGGTCAACCCTAGGATAACTGAAGATTTGGGAGAGGTTGAGACCTAATCCAAGGGCCATAAGATCATGGAATGATGTATAGAGATGTTATAAGGATGATTCCTAGACCAACTCATCATGATTGAGGAGTTTGAGAAGTTTTGAATTAGGGTTTCCAAGGATTGTCAGTGAAAAACCCTAGTTTGATCCCTATCTTCCAGGCAGTTTTAGCTTTAGATGTGATTGATATCTCATCTTCCCCACAACATGAATGTTGTAGAGCTTGTTCTTAGCTTTAATTTGAGTGGTGGAAGTTCTTGATAGGAGTTACAGAGCTCAAGTTATGGTTTTGACAAGTTACAGGTCAGCAGAGGTGTGTGAATCTGGGTCCTTGAAAGTCACCCAACTTGCAGACAACTTTTGCCCTAGTAGGGTGATTCCTATGATTGCTTGGTCAACATGAATGTTGAAGAGGATCTTCTTAGCTTTAATTTGAGTGGTAGAAGTCCTTGATAGGATTTGTGGAACTCAACTTATGGTTTGAACAAGACAGGGGTATTTTGGTCATTTGTCAGTTATAGGTCATTTTAGCCAATGCCTAAAACTCCTATTTCCAAGCCTCAAATGAAAAAACTCAAAACATGAAAGTTGCTCAAAATGTGATTTTAAGTCTAGAAAGAAGGTCACAAATTGTTGGAAAAGCTCATGGCATGAGATTACATGATTGGTCAAAAATGAACTAAAAATGGCTTATAAACTTGAAAAGTTGAATTTGAAAAGTGATTTGGAAGATCCACAAATCCAAAATAGGTCATCCAATATATCATTTTGATTGGAAAAACCATTTTGAGAACATTGGTTTAGCTAGAAGTTTGAATTGGAGCTTTAAAATGGGTGATGCTTTGAAAAGTCATTACTTGAAAAAGAAGGCAATGTTGAAAAACCCTACACAAGGCAGAACCAAGACTTATAATTGTGCACTCCTTCTCAATATCTCATGAAGTGATATTTTAAGACCAAATAGTAAGGCATGAAGCATGGAATATGAGAAATCCAACTTGTCATCACATGAGAATTTCAAGAAGTTTCCACCACATTCTAGATGAATCTAGACACATCCAATGATTATTATAAAGAGAGTGCATCAGAAAGTGTTCAGGTTGGTGATAGAGAGTCAAGTCAGAGGAGAAAGAGAGAGATACATTGCCATTGAAGAGGTTTCTTCAAGTTGAAGCAACTTGAGTTTTCTTCCACTACAAGCCATCTCCTTCACAACCATTGCAAACAGAAGGCTGGTGATCATCCAAGGATCATCTAGAAGCAATTCCAAGGCTTGAATCGTGCTCTACATCACTCCACCATAACCTCTTGACAGGTTCCTTCTCCATCTTAATTCTCTTGAATTATATGGTCTTGCTTAGTTTTAGAGGTATAGGAAGGTTGTACTAGGCTAGATGATTAAACCCTAGGAGTCATAGCTCATTCCATGACAATGCATAACAGAACCATGAATCTTTAATCTCCAAGAATTGTGTAGATTGTTGGTTTTAGGCACTAAGAACTGGTTTAGAATAGCTAGGGTAGCATGAAGAGTATCTGTACACCATTAGAACCAAGACTAGTGAAGGTTGATCTCAGTTGATTTCATTTGAACCATGATCTTTAATCCCTCTGTTAGAACAACCTAGGTAGAGTTAATAAAAAGTGTACGCATGGCTATGTTCTAGGCATTTAGTAGAGCATTTCTTGTTTTGGAATCTTGTTGAACCATGGCCTGGGCAGAGAGAACGAGCCAGTTGAATTTGAGTGCATGGGAGGAGGGTTCTGAAAACCCTAGTTTGATTTGGGGACGATGAAGGAGGTCCCTTGGATTGGCTCCAGATTTTGACCAATTCATCTGATCCAACGGCCGTGCGCGAGTCTGAGAAAGAGAGGGAAATTTCAAATAGATTGAAACGCGGCGTTTCATTTAAGCCAGCGTTCTGGGCTCAGCTTTCTATTCGCCCCCCCCCCCCCCCTGTTGCTGGCCCAATTGTTTTAACTAGCGAGAGTTGCTGTTCATACCCCCCCTCCCTTTAATTAATTTAATTGGTTTTAATTTTCTTTTAATTTTTTTTTTCAGTTTTGATTAATTCATAAATAATTGATAAAAAATGATTTTTGGCTCCTTCTTTTTTCTATGATTAGATGATTTAGTGTAGGAAAATATAAAAATAAAAATGGAATTTTATTTTTAATGTGGATATTTTTAGTGATATTTTCTTCAGCATAGTGTATTTTCCTTGTTTTAGTTGTATCATGATTTTGTAGGAATTGTTTTAGGACCTTCCCTTAGGTTTTTTAATCCATTCTTTTTTGTGCAATTAGATGATGAATCATAGTTCCCCATAGGATTTTTTCTAGAATTTTAGAATTAGATTTTGATTAGTTTAATTAGGGTAGATTTAGGGTATCCTGATTAGGGTTTAGATTGTGTTTAGGTGATGAATTCCTTTCTTTGATTGAGTTTTGTCCTGATTTTTAGGTAGAGGCCTATGTAGATGTTATGAGTAGGTGTTGAGGACCCTTGTGAATAATTGTTAGATTTTTCCCCATTAGTTTAGTATTTTTAGGTATTTTCTGAAGTTGCCTATTGATTTTGTCTCCCCTGTGGGTATCTGTTCATCTTTGGGGTTCATTGTGGGGAATTTGTTGAGGGGCTTGTGTTGCCTTGAAGATATTGATGGAGAGCATCATGAAGTGAAGATTGTAGATCAAGATTCAGAGACCCAGAGCCTGGTTTGTCCCCTGTCTGTGAGGTTTGAGATCCTGAAGTTTGAAGGAAGTTCATGGTACTTTCCTGAGGAAGGCACTATGAATGACTTTCATCCTTTCTTCTCACCTCTTTCTCAAGTATCCAATGATGTTGGAGCCAACTTGTGAGTTTAATTTCTCCTGAGGAGGAATGTAAACTGATCACATGTTGTTGAGCCACATGGGATACAATTCCTAAGTGGAAGCCTCCTAGTACTTTCCAGAGGAAGGTCCTATGGGTCTATTCACTTAGTTCCCTTAGTTTATCTAGGATTTCTCAAGTATCCAATGATGTTGGAGCCAACTTGTGAGTTTAATTTCTCCTGAGGAGGAATGTAAACTGATCACATGTTGTTGAGCCACATGGGATACAACTCCTAAGTGGAAGCCTCCTAGTACTTTCCTGAGGAAGGTCCTATGAGTCTATTCATTTAGTTCCACTAGTTCAGATAGGATTTCCTAAATATCCAGTGATGTTGGAGCCTGCTTGTGAGTTTAATTTCTCCTGAGGAGGAATATAAACTGATCACAATGGTTGAGCCACATAGGGTATGACTCCTGAGTATACACCTCCTAGTGCTTTCCTGAGGAAGACACTATGAGTCTGCTTGCTTAGCTCCCTTTCTTTGGTAAGCTTGTTCTGAAGCTTGAAGACTGGGATTGATTTCTCTTGTTAGGGTCTTGCTTTAGTGCTTAGATTTGTTCAGATTCTGTGATTAGGGTTAGGATTAGAGAGTAGATTCTTTCTTTCTCAAGCATGTGTGTTTGTTTGCCTGAGGGCACTTCATCCTTTTTATCTTGTTCATTGCTTGATAGCATGTTGATTATCTTCAGTATGATTACTGTTATTTCATGACTGGCTTGAGGTTGAGATGAGCTTGTGGAGGCTGAAGCCCCACACACATTTCCTCCCTCACTTGCATTGCATGCATTTTACTGTTAAGCTGATGCTTTGTCTGTTTTGGTGTATCATTGATATGATCCCTTAGGACTCTCATTTCCTTTGATAAGGATTTGATGATAGACTTTTAGGTCGAAACCTATGCATGACGACTTCTAGGAGTTCCCTGTTCAAACCTCAACCATAGGATGAATCCATGGCATGATAACAGTAGGACTTGATAGTCTCCCTCCTAGTTGAGCCATTTTTCCCGTAGTTAGCCGAACTACGTTTGCTCTGATCTTTCATACCAGATGAAAGTACGTAGGCATAGGATGCGATATCCTAGCGAGCAACCTTCCCAACCCTTCACCCGTAGTTAGTCGAACTACGTTGACTCTGATTTCTCATTCTCTGATGAGAATACGTAGGCATAAAGTGCGATGCTTTGCCGAGTCATTTTTCTCTTCTTTTTTCAGCCAGCCTTGATAGGTAGATAGAATAAAACCAACCCGTCCAAGTAAACAAACAAGCGAGGATCCCGTCGAGTACGACGGACGTGAGGGGTGCTAATACCTTCCCCTTGCGTAACCGACTCCCGAACCCAGACAATGGTTGCGACGACCTTGTCTTACCCTTATTCGTCAGGTTTTTTCCGATCGTTTCCTTTCCCGCTCTGAGGGATAAATAACGAAAGGTGGCGACTCTTCTGTCATGCCGGCACCTTATTTTCGCGCAAGCGACAACTTTCTCTGAGCTGATTTTGATGGGGGAGCGAATTGAAAACGGGGTGAAGATTGGTAAAATTCAAGCAAGTGAGTCCAGTTCCGCAGGAGGTAATAAGAAGACGTTCGGTGGCAAACGGCAAGGTGACGCCAATGCTGTATTCGGTGCTCGACGAAAGAATAAAGGTCAGAACTGGCGTCAGCAGTCGCAAGTCGCAAGTGTAACCATTCCAGGGCCTTCTCAGCAGCAGAGACAACAACCACCGCAGCAGGCTCAGCAGCAGCCTAATAATCAGCGTAGATTTCAGAACCCCCGACCAAGGAGAGTGTTCGAGGTACCGCCAGTATCATATGCAGAACTCCTTCAGACCTTGTTGAAATTGCAGCTAGTCGAGAAGAGGACCTTAGCACCACCAACTGGCCAGTTGCCAGCCAGATATGATGTTAATGAGCACTGTGACTTCCATTCGGGGGCGCCGGGGCACAATATCGAGAATTTCTTGGCTTTCAAGCATAAAGTGCAGGACTTGCTTGATAGTACGACTATCAACTTTGGGAAAGAAGGTCCCAATATCACGCAGCAGCCGATGCCCAAGCATGGTGGAGCCGGGGCCAATGCAATCATGTCAGATGATGAGTTGAACTTAGTTTCAGAAGTGAGCGAGCTGAAAACCCCTTTGAGTTTCGTGAAGCAGCGTTTGTTGGAAGGAGGCATCTATCCCGGTTGCGGTAACGAGTGTGATGGCTGTTTGATTCAACCAGAAGGCTGTGGGAAGTTGAAGAGGGGAGTTCAAAGTTTGATTGATGAAGGAACTTTGCAGTTTGACAGGGCTGTGGGGCAAGAGAAGTCTGTTGAGACAGAATCTGCGGAAGAGCGTAGGGAGATTGCTACGGTCACCATTCCGTTCAAATCGGTGACAATTTCGGCATCATCAAAAAGGCCGACCATTACTATTACCAACGCTAAGCCAATCCCTTTTGAAAGCACAAAGGCAGTCCCGTGGTGCTACAGTGCTGAGGCGTATTGCAATGGGGAAAAGATTGACTTGAATGATCCGCCAGCAGGATCCGTTGATAACATAGTGGGAGCAGGTGGCATAACCCGGAGTGGGAGAATTTTCACTTCACCTGAGGTCGAAGCAGAGAGGCTCGCCAAAGGTAAGAACAAGGTTGTTGAAGGGGAATCTTCAGGGGGTAAAGAGAAAGAGCCGATAACCAAAGATGTGGAAGAATTCATGAGGTTAATCCGCAAAAGTGATTACAAGATTGTAGATCACCTGCAGCAGACCCCGTCAAAGATCTCCATATTATCGCTGCTGTTGTGCTCTGAGGCGCATAGAAACGCCCTGTTGAAGGTACTTGAGACATCTTTCGTGTCGCAGGAGATTTCAGTTAATCAACTGGAGGGAGTTATGGCACATGTCAACGCTGGGCATGGACTGGGATTCACGGACTTTGACTTAACGCCTCGAGGGCGCGATCACAATAATGCTTTGCACATCTCTATCGAATGTCGGGGCACTGTTTTATCCCATGTGCTGGTAGACACTGGGTCCTCGTTGAATGTGTTACCAAAGAAAGCTCTGTTGAAGTTAGATACCCATGGGTTGTTGTGCACACCTAGTGATTTGGTAGTAAGGGCTTTTGACGGAACAAGGAGGTCAGTATTCGGGTCGATAACGTTACCCATTCAGGTAGGTCCGGAGGTGTTCGATACAGTGTTTTACATGATGGACATACAACCCGCATATAGCTGTTTAATTGGGAGACCCTGGATTCACGCCGCTGGGGCAGTAACTTCGACGCTCCATCAGAAGTTGAAATATATGGTTGAGGGGAGTATTGTGACGGTGTGTGGCGAAGAGGACATCCTAGTCAGCCATTTATCTTCTTTCAAGTACGTGGAGGTGGATGGAGAGATTCATGAAACGTTATGTCAAGCGTTCGAGGAAGTGAAAGAGGAAGCTCCGGTAAAGAGTGAAGGACTAGGGGTGGCCGTCTCCTCGTATAAAGAAGCCAAGGCGCTGGTACAAGCAGGAGAGACTCAGAAGTGGGGGAGGGTTCTGGACATTCCGGTAAAACAAGACAAGTATGGCTTAGGGTACCGTCCATCTACCTCACACAATGCGCCTAAGTACAACGGGCCTGTGGTGTTCACGCCCGGAGGAGTTAGCTTCGAAAGGATTAATGCCGTGTCTGATACGGATGAGGTGGATAGCGATTGCGACATGGACTCATGGATTCGACCCAGCACGCCAGGGCAAAGCCTATGCAACTGGTCCATCCAGGACGTCGTCCAAGTCACCAAACAGTAATGCATTGTTTTTTTTCAATCATTGTATAATCACATGCCTTGCCCGGGGCATCGATGATCTTGTCTTAGGGCCTAACTGTTTACTTGTATGTTTGCATGATCAATAAATGACGGCGTTTTTTACATTCAAATGTTGTGATCCTTTTCTTTCTATTTTTATTTTTCAATAAAATGGCAGCGCGGTTATGCATTTTGCTTGTACATCATTTTTGAAGCACTTAACCGTTTTCCTCGCAGGATTCATGAATTTTCAGATGACACCGACCAAAAACTTCCTATGACTCGTTTAGACTTCGAGCATCCGATTTTCCAAGCCGAGGAAGAGATTGTGGAGGATAGTGACTTACCAGAAGAGCTTAGTTGGTTATTGAAGCAAGAGGAGAGAGTCATTCTGCCTCACCAGGAAGAGATTGATATTGTCAACCTAGGGTCTGAAGAATGCGTCAGGAATATCCGTATAGGGGCCGCGTTGCAAGGTGATATCAAGAAAGAGCTTATTGAGATGCTGCGTGAATACAGTGATATATTTGCTTGGTCCTACGAGGACATGCCAGGTTTGGATACTGATATGGTTGTTCATCGTCTGCCGTTGAAGGAAGATTGCCCGCCTGTGAAGCAGAAACTCCGAAGGACTCGTCCTGATATGGCTGTAAAGATAAAGGAAGAGGTGCAGAAGCAATGGGACGCTGGGTTCCTGGCTGTTACCACTTATCCCACTTGGGTCGCTAATATCGTGCCTGTGCCAAAGAAAGATGGCAAGGTCCGGATGTGTGTTGATTATAGGGATTTAAACAAAGCGAGCCCGAAGGATGATTTCCCGCTGCCGCATATTGACGTGTTAGTTGACAACACGACTCGGTTTTCGGTATTCTCCTTCATGGATGGATTTTCAGGGTACAACCAGATCAAAATGGCTCCGGAGGATATGGAAAAAACGACCTTTATCACCCCGTGGGGAACCTTCTGTTATAAGGTGATGCCCTTTGGTTTGAAAAATGCTGGGGCAACGTATCAGCGGGCTATGACAACGCTTTTTCACGACATGATGCACAGAGAGATTGAGGTGTATGTCGATGACATGATTGCCAAGTCTCAAACAGAGGAAGAACATCTGGTTAATTTGGTGAAGTTGTTCAAAAGGCTGAGGAAATTTAGGCTGAGGCTGAATCCCAACAAATGTACCTTCGGAGTGAGATCCGGGAAGCTACTGGGGTTCGTTGTGAGTAAGAAAGGAATCGAGGTCGATCCTGCAAAAATAAAAGCAATACAAGAAATGCCAGCACCGAGAACTGAAAAAGAAGTCCGTGGATTCTTAGGGAGGCTGAACTACATTGCTAGGTTCATCTCTCACCTAACGACCACGTGTGAACCATTATTCAAGCTGTTAAAGAAAGATCAAGCGGTGGTCTGGAATGACAATTGCCAAAGGGCATTTGAAAAGATAAAAGAATACTTGCAGGAACCTCCGGTGTTGATACCCCCAGTAGCGGGACGACCACTGATTATGTACCTGACGGTTCTGGAGAACAGTATGGGTTGTGTTCTCGGTCAACATGACGAGACAGGGCGGAAAGAGCATGCAATTTATTACTTGAGTAAAAAGTTCACGGATTGTGAATCTCGATACTCCATGCTCGAAAAGACGTGTTGTGCATTGGCGTGGGCTGCCAAACGTCTAAGACAGTACATGCTAAATCATACAACCATGCTGATATCGAAGATGGATCCGATCAAATATGTGTTTGAGAAGCAAGCGCTCTCTGGAAGGATTGCTAGATGGCAGATGGTATTGACAGAATACGATATCCAGTATGTTTCCCAGAAGGCCATTAAGGGAAGTGTTCTGTCCAAATATCTCGCCGAACAACCGATTGAGGATTATCAGCCTATGAAGTTTGAGTTTCCTGATGAGGACATAATGTACTTGAAAGCTAAAGATTGTGATGAGCCGTTGCCTGGTGAAGGACCCGAGCGGAGTTCCCAGTGGCAAATGATTTTTGATGGGGCTGTCAATTCGTACGGTAGTGGGATCGGGGCAATCATTACGACTCCCCACGGGTCGCACACCCCGTTTACAGCCAGATTGACTTTTTCAGTGACGAATAATGAAGCCGAGTATGAAGCTTGCATTATGGGGTTAGAGGAGGCTATCGATATGAGGATTAAGAATCTGGATGTATATGGGGATTCAGCATTGGTTGTGAACCAAATTAAGGGAGAGTGGGAGACGCGCCAACCTAATCTGATACCGTACATGAATTATGCGAGAAGGTTGCTACCCTTCTTTGATAGGGTGGAGTTCCACCATGTACCTCGAGCCGAGAATCAAATGGCGGACGCCCTTGCAACGTTATCCTCGATGTATAAAGTCAACCGCTGGAATGAGGCTCCCAGCATTGTCATCTCCCGCCTTGATAGGCCGGCCTTTGTGTTTGCAATTGATGAGGCATCTGACGGTAAACCTTGGTATTTCGACATACAGAATTTCCTGAAGAATAAGGAATATCCGGCTGGGGCATCCAGTCGTGATCAGAAGACTCTAAGGAGATTAGCAGGCAACTTCTATCTGAATCCCAACGGCGTTTTGTATAGAAGGAACCACGATTCGGTACTCCTCCGGTGTGTGGATGAGAAGGAGGCTAACTTACTCATGGAAGAGATCCATGAAGGAACTTTTGGCACACATGCAGGTGGGCATGCTATGACCCGAAAGTTGTTACAAGCAGGGTATTATTGGTTGACGATGGAAACTGACTGTTTCAAGTTTGCTAAGCGGTGTCACAAGTGCCAGATCTATGCTGATAAGATCCATGTGCCGCCCAGTCCACTGAACGTTTTGGCATCTCCATGGCCTTTCTCCATGTGGGGAATCGATATGATTGGCAAGATTGAACCTACTGCTTCTAATGGGCATCGCTTCATTCTGGTCGCGATAGATTACTTCACCAAGTGGGTGGAAGCAGCATCTTACGCCAATGTGACAAAACAGGTAGTGGCCAGATTTATCAAGAAGGATATAATCTGCAGATACGGTATTCCTGAACGGATCATTACTGATAATGGTTCGAATTTGAACAACAAGATGGTGAAAGACTTGTGTCGGGATTTCAAGATCGAGCATCATAATTCATCTCCCTACAGACCCAAGATGAATGGCGCTGTTGAAGCGGCCAACAAGAACATAAAGAAAATTATTCAGAAGATGGTGGTAACGTATAAGGATTGGCATGAGATGCTGCCATTCGCTTTGCACGGTTATCGTACTACAGTGCGTACATCAACCGGGGCAACACCGTTATCACTGGTATATGGCATGGAGGCTGTCCTGCCATTGGAGGTTGAGGTACCATCTTTGAGGGTTTTGCTTGATGTTAAGCTGGAAGAGGCAGAATGGGTGAGAAGTAGATTGAATCAGCTGAGCTTGATAGATGAGAAGAGATTGGCGTCCATTGCACACGGTAGGTTGTATCAGAGCCGGATGAAGAAAGCATTCGACAAGAAGATTCGACCTCGAAGCTTTCAGACGGGTGATCTTGTGCTGAAGAAGATTCTCCCACCGCAATCGGATCACAGGGGAAAATGGACTCCCAATTACGAAGGTCCATACGTCGTGAGAAAGGTCTTCTCCGGAGGAGCCTTATTGTTATCCACCATGGACGGTGAAGACTTTTCGTCCCCTGTGAACTCGGACGCAGTTAAAAAATACTTTGCTTAAAATTGACCCGCTGGACAGTAAAAAGAGAGTCCAGGCAAAAATGGGGCATCCTGACGAACCAAAAAACAGAATAAAAAGGTTCGGGCAAAAGTTAGGGATAAAATGAAAAAATGTACACCCGCGAAATCGAAAACCTACACTGGGTGGCTTCGGCAAAAAAGGGTATCCCGGTGAATCGAAAACCCGCAAAGGGCGATTCACGCAAAAGTTAGGGATTTGAGAAGCAAATGACTGCGGTCCAAGTTTGATTGTTTAGCGGTTTAGGAGCATCCGGAGGTCTATTATCCGAAGCAGTTTCTTCCGAAGACAGGAATCGGGAAAGCGTCGGAGTCCGACGAGTCATAGGAGGATCGGTTCATGGTGTTCGTCTGTAACACGTTGCCGACATGTGTACAAACTTTATTCTGTATATTTGTATACTTCTGCATTTTGTTTATGTGTGACTACCTCTTTTCAGGAGTTGCATCCTATGTACAAATTTTGCCTATTCTCAGGCTGTTATCAATAAAGTGTTTATTCAATGAAGTGTGTGACTTTGGTTTTAATTTTTTACAGTTTTGTTTGTAAAAAGAGCCGATGTTTTCTGATAAACTTACATGCGTGTAAACAGGCGGGCCTCGGCCTATGATTGTTAAAACCAAAAATTACCTGAATGGTTGTCGTGGGTGATTACCAAGATGTTTCTGTTTGCATAGATTGCCTTGTGTTTGCTTGTCGACTTTTGCAGGTATTCAAAAAGTTCACAAAGTTCCCCGCCAGAGTCCATGGCAGGCTGGTACTCTCTTCAGAGATTGTATGTTGTGTCTTCCCCAGTGAAGTCGCCCCAGGCAAAACTGAATGCTATTTGCCCAGGAGAGTTGAGATTAATGTACCTTCAATTCAGAAATTGGCCTATCAAGCAGAGCGGAGTTCTCCCCAGTGAAGGTCGAGATGGATGTGATTAACCCCCAGAGGGTTCTCGGGCAGTGCAAATCAGAATGTGTAGTTCAATCCCCAGCTCAGTGATAGCGGGATGAGTTCCCCAGCTCAGTGATGGCAGGAGAGGTTCCCCACAGAGTATGATCAGGTGGTTGGAGCTGCTGAAAGGAGTTTTCCCCAAGCAGGATTGTTCTTTCTTTTCCCAGCAAGTCGCTCTTCCTCGTCAGGAAGACCTTCCTCAGCAGATGTTGAAGTTTTGAGTTCGTAAGCTACTTTCCCAGCAGGATGGTTATCCCCAGCGGAGTTAGTTCATCTTTCCAACATTTATTTTGTTGGAAGCGTATCGGTGGTATTCCGGTCATCCCCGGTGGATCCAGCTTGTCTTCAGCATTTATTTTGCTGAAGCAACTTTTTGCATAAGCATGCATCATCAGCATTTGCATTTTACCTAAATACGTAGCATTTCCATGCAGTATGGAAGCATTGCGTCATTATCAAACGTCGCATTTTGAAACATAAGCCAGGTGGTTACCTCTTCAGTTTCAGATACGTGGTTCCCTGCCGATAAGAGAAATCGTGATTCAGGAGGATGCTATGTTGTATCGATTTGGGGGTTCATGCTGTAAGGCACGCAGTGACCGTGTTGATCTTGGTGTGTTGATTTGTGGTCAAAGTACGCAGTGATCGTATTTGTACCAGATACGGGGCTCATAGTGTAAGACACGCAGTGATCGTGTTGGTTTTGAGATATTGGTTGGCGGCCCAAGTATGCAGTGATCGTATTTGTGCCAGATATGGGATTCATGTCGTAGGATACGCAGTGATCGTGTTGATGTGGGTACGTGTGTCTATGGTCGAATGGCGCAGTGATCATATTCATCTCGATCTAAGAAGATTGTTTTGTAAGACACGCAGTGATCATGATGGTTTCGTCTCAGGGGTTTATTGGGCAGGACACGCAGTGATCGTGTTTACCAGGTCAGGTGATGGTTGTTGGTCGATAAGCGCAGTGATCGTATTCGTCCGTCATACAGTGGTTATAGATTGACGCGCCGTGATCGTGTTCATCCAGTTTTGTTGGTCTGTGTACGCAGTGATCGTATTCGTCCATTATACAATTTGGTTATAGGGTGAGACACGCAGTGAACGTGTTCATCTGGTTGTTTGTGGCCGAAGCGCAATGATCGTATTCGTCCCATGTTTGAAGTAGTGTCACAGCACGCAGTGATCGTGTTTCCTCCAGTCAAGAGGGTCGTGACATGAAGCGCGCGGTGATCGCGTTTATCTTATGTATGGTCAGGATATGCAGTGATCGTATTCGTCCAGTTATGTGGGTTAGTTGAGACACGCAACACGCAGGGATCGTGTTTTTTCTCCAGTCAAGAGGATTGTGGCTCAGAACACGCAGTGATCGTGTTCAAACACGCGGTGATCGTGTTCAAGATACGCAGTGATCGTATTCGTATAGCATGCAGTGATCGTGCTGATAATACCATGGAAACTTGTGATGCGGGGCGCGCAGTGATCGTGGCCATCGTATCAGTTGGTTTTGTTGGTCGGTATACGCAGTAATCGTATTCGTCCTATTACATGGGTTGGTGGCACACGCAGTGATCGTGTTCGTCGTGTCGGTATCTATGGTTAATACACACAGTGATCGTGTTTGTCCTATTACGGCACACGCAGTGATCGTGTTCATCATATGGGTGGTTGAAGTACGCAGTGAACGGGTTCGCCTCTTCTATGGGGATTTATTCCGTCTGGCACGCAGTGATCGTGTTTATCTCATCCGGTTGGATTTATGGTCGATATGATTTTGGTGGTAACGCAACACGCAGTGATCGTGTTTTCTCCTGTCAAGAGAGTTGTGGCGCAGGGCACGCAGTGATCGTGGTCATCGTCAGGTTGTGAGGATTTGTGGTAGAGTACGCAGTGATCGTATTCATCCATTACGCGGTTTTGTTTGCAACGCTAGGACGCGCAGTGATCGTGTTTTCTCCTGTCAAGAGGGTTTTGGTGTAGGATACGCAGTGATCGTGTTCATCTTGTTACAGAAGGTTGTGCCAGGCACGCAGTGATCGTGTTCGTCATGTCATGTTCCCCCTAGCAGAGTTGCTTGGTCAAGCACTTCTCTTTCTCCCCAGCCGAGTGTTGCACCCTAAAATTTGACCAACTGGTTCTCCTACCTGACTCAGGGTTTAAATTCATATTCGCAGCTCAGACATGTGATATTTGTGCACAAGCAGGGGATATCAGAGTTTTCAGCTTGATTTTCGTCTATCAGATATGGCAGATTCAGTCCAGATTATCGGGGTTTTATTTTCGGGAAATTGTGCGCTCCTCAGTGATTTTTAGCTTGTACAGTGATTTTGAGGATATTCTGATGCCCGGGGATCTCTGTTCGATTCGATCTGGTCTCGTGCGCTCTCTTATGGGGGTCATTTGCATTCATCTGCATTTTTAGGATTTTTATAGACTTTTGTGAATTTTTAGCAGGCTTTACAGATTTTTCTGGAATTTAAATAGGGTTTTTGAATATTTTAATAGCTTAATCCTCTTTTTAGAATTTTATAGAATATTTTAAATAGATTTTAATCATTCGTAGAATTTTTAATAGAATTTAAATAGCTTTTATCATTTTTAGAATATTAGTGGATTTTTCTTAGCATATTAAATAGAATGACAAATTAGGGTTAATAGAAATTAATAGTTGTTTAGATAATATAGGAAATATTATAGTCTTAAATAGATTTACTAGTTTTAAATAATGGTAGAAGTTTAATAGAATTAATAGAAATATAGAATTAATTAGACTTTAATGGACTTTTTAGAGTTTAATTAGGTTAATTGACTTTTTAGAGTTTAATTAGGTTAATTGATTTTTTTAGATTTAATTAGGTTGATCTAGAATTAATTAGGATTTAATTGAATTTGTTAGATTTTATTAGGATTAATCATTGGTTAATTAGATGCTAATTGGTATTAATTAGACATAGTTAGGGTTAATTGTTTTTATTAAAATTCAGTTTTTTACAGTTTTTTTTCATTCAATTTCGTACTGGGCCCAAAGCAGTGCAAGGCCCAGTTTGCATTTTTGTCCAGGAATACATTTCAGACGTCCAAAAAAAAAGGGGGTCCAAATGGTCCAACAGTCCAAATTCGTCCATCCTCCTTCCAGCGCACCCCAGAAGCTTCTGGAAGGGTCCAGCGTTTTCAGTGTAATAAATAGAGCCACGTGTTGGCTCAGGAGGGAGCACACGTTACACACACTCAGAGGCCCCACACGCTTCTCAGAATCCACGCCACGCGTCCCACCCAGCTGTCCTCCACTCTCTCTCTCTCTGCGCATGCACGCCACTTGGCGCCCCCACACCCATCGCCTGAGTGTCACCAGCAACCTCACCGGCGGCCATGCATCAGCCGTAACTTCCCGCCGCCGGTCACCGTCAACCAACTCCGGCCACCACCTGAACCACCAAAATCTCCAGAATCATCCTATCTCCTTCGTTCTCCACCGTCTCCACCTAGCCGGAAACATCATCGTCGCCGGAATCTTCATACCTCCATACAACCTTTTCCAGAAATCAACAACCTTCATCGTTCTTCATCCATCTTCAAGCAAGATTTCCAGGAACTTCAAACCTTCAATCATCCTCATCCCAAAATTTCCAGAATCCCCTCCAAGATTCATCATAGCGTCTACGTTCATCGTCATCATTCAGAATTTCGTAGATCCATCGTTCTTCAACATCAATCGTCAAGGTTTTCGTGGATTCATCAGGGACCTTCATCCTTCGGTTAGTTTTCCAGAAGATCTTTCTGAGCTTCATCTGAATCTTCAACGAAACTCAAGAACGCCTTCAGCCTGTTCTTGCTTCATCCAGGTACGTGGCCTTCCAATCTTGTTTCATGTTCGTCTATGCTTGCAACACCGCTTCAGCTTCAATTATTTCACTACGAGTAATGCTAGTTTAGGGTTGTTGTGATTCGTGTTTGATCTGTGAGAGAACGGTGAGATTTCGTATTGATTCATTTGAGTGTGAGAGAGGTGTGAAGTCTGGTTAGGGTTCTTCTTTCTGGGGATGGTGATGTGTTTGAGGATTGGTGAATGTTGGAGAGTTTTTCCCCAGGAGAATTGCAGAGAAAGGGCGAGGGTGATGAGAGAAGCGGCTAGAGAGGAGAATGAACAGTGCTAGGGTTTGGAGGGGGAGGAGTAGTTTTGTTCAGCAGAGTAATTGGATTAGGGTTAGCGTATTGGGCTTAGGCCCACGCGTGTTTTTTCTGATGCATACCCTATGTTTTACTTCCCCACCCCCCTTTTGCGTGAGAGACTGAGTGATTGGATTGGGCCTTATGCCCAATTTGCTATCTGCACCCCACTCGTTTTAAGCCCATTGAGATAATAACTAGGAGCTTGCTAATGCTGCACCCCCTCTGGGTTCACTTCAGTTTTTTTCGTTTTTTTTCTGGTTTCCAAACCTGGGCCCTGCGCCCTTTGCTGTTAACACCCCCAGAATGTGAGCCCAATGAATAATAACTAGAATCTATTGCTGTTTGAGCCCCCCATGTCATTTTCTTTTATTTTTTGATTTTCTTTTATATTTTCATATTTGTTATAAAATTCATAATAAAATGTAAATAGGTGATTTTTTTAATAATTCTTTTTCTCCCATTTCATGAAAATGTTAAGAAAATTAAATAAAAATAAAAATGACATTTTATTTTTGTTTGCTATTTTTTTGCATGTTTTCCAATTAATTGATTTCTTTTTTATATTTTCAATGCATGCATATCATTAGAAAATTAATAAAAAATAGTAGATTTAGTCAAATAATTCCGTTCTTTTTTCTGTAGACTCGTAATTCAGTGTAGAATTTTATAGTATAAAAATATTAGCTTAATCATGCATTTTCATTTTAATTGCATTTTTTCACTGTTATTGATGTTTGAATAATTGGTCTGTGGATATGTCTGTGTTGCTAATTTTAGTGCTTTCATCTGGTGTTGAATTTTGTTCTGATTTTTCAGTATGTTATCCTAGAGCCATGTAGGTCTCCCATTAGATTTTTGATAGATTTTTGTAGGGTGTCCTGATGTGATTTGTCTGAGCCTGAAGATAGGAGAAGTCCTGGTGACTTCTGACTTTGGAGTTCAACTATGGTTGAACTTCAGAGATAGTCTCTTGTGGTTTGTTGGCCTGTGGGTTTCTTCTCAAGGTGGGAGCTGATGGAGGTCCTGTTGGAGCTTGCAAGGAGGCAGTGGTTTGAGGCTTAGTCCAGGAGCTTGTTGTCTGTTTGTGAGGTTCGAGATCCTGAAGTTTGAAGGGAGTTTATGGTACTTTCCTGAGGAAGGCACTATGAATGACTTTCATTCTTTCTTCTCACCTCTTTCGTAAGTATCCAATGATGTCGGAGCCGACTTGTGAGTTTAATTCCTCCTGAGGAGGGATGTA
The DNA here is from genome assembly GCA_963859935.3 of Lathyrus sativus. Classification (NCBI taxonomy): domain Eukaryota; kingdom Viridiplantae; phylum Streptophyta; class Magnoliopsida; order Fabales; family Fabaceae; genus Lathyrus; species Lathyrus sativus. The sequence goes on along the minus strand of CAWUDS030004638.1, from coordinate 35,329 downwards.
AACTGATCACATGTTGTTGAGCCACATGGGATACGATTCCTAAGTGGAAGTCCCCTAGTACTTTCCTGAGGAAGGTCCTATGGGTCTATTCACTTAGTTCCACTAGTTTGTCTAGGATTTCTCAAGTATCCAGTGATGTTGGAGCCAACTTGTGAGTTTAATTTCTCCTGAGGAGAAATGTAAACTGATCACAGTTGTTGAGCCACGTAGGGTACAATTCCTAAGTGTCAGCCTCCTAGTACTTTCCTGAGGAAGGTCCTATGAGTCTGCTCACTTAGTTCCCCTAGTGCATATAGGTTTCTCAAGTATCCAGTGATGCCGGAGCCTTCATGTGAGTTTAATTTCTCCTGAGGAGGAATGTAAACTGATCACAGTTGTCGAGCCGCATAGGATATGACTCCTGAGGAGTAACCTCCTGGTACTTTCCTGAGGAAGGCACTATGAGCTAGTCTGCTTAGCTTCCTTTCTCTGGTAAGCTTGTTCTGAAGCTTAGAGATTGGGATTGATTCCTCCCGCTTAGAGGTTTTGATTAGAGTTGTTGCTTAGATCTTTTGCTTAGGGTATTGTATAGAGTTTTGCTTAGAGATAGATTAAGAGTTGTCTCAGGTTTGTCAGAGGCCCTGCTCAGGGTTAGTCTCTTTGTATTGTTTGACTTGTGTGATGTTATGTTGCATTAGACTTAGGTATTCATCTAGATAGTTCTGAGTAGGTGCATCTTAGAAGTAGACTTTGTGTGCATGAGAAGTTGAGGTGGTCCTCCTTCTGCTTGTTTGTTATTGAATGGCTTTGCTTGTTGGTATTCGGTAGAGCTGAGCTCCCTTGCCTTTGTGGTTTGCAGCCTTCGTGCCTTGTTTGTTTAGTCGTTGCATTCATGCATATTTTCAGTATTCCTTTACTTTGCAATTTCTTGTTTGTAGTTTAGTCCTGTTGCCATGATCCCTTAGGAGCTCTGACTTCTCCGCTGCGGAGTTGTTATGATAGACATTAGGATGGTCAACCAGGTGTGATAGCAGTAGGTAGATTCCCCTGTTTCTCAGCTATAGTTCTAGGGTTTCCCTTTCCTTTCTGTAGGAGCTTTTTGAGTAGCTTGATCCGTAGTTAGCTGAACTACAGCTGCTCTGATTCTTCGTACCAGACGAAGATATGTAGGCATAGGATGCGATATCCTAGCGAGCACACTAACGACTAACTTTAGTTCTCTCGCGGCTGTGCGATCGAGACTTTCCCGCTAACGACTAATTGTTATCCCTTTCTCTTGCCTGAGCATATTTGAGACCAGATCGTATTTGTAGGTTCCCGAGCCTTTAGGACCAGTTTGTTTTCTCACTGCTGTGTGAAAGCCCCTGTTTACCCGTAGTTAGTCGAACTACGTCTGCTCTGATCTTTCATATCAGATGGAAGTACGTAGGCACAGGATGCGATGTCCTGGCGAGCAACTTTTCCCCCGTTTAGACGTAGGAAGTCGAACTACGTTGACTCTGACTTTCCCATTGCACGAGGGAATACGTAGGCCCAGAACACCGTATGTTCTGTCGAGTCCTGTCCTTTTATTTTCTTTTCAGACCAGCCATTAGCGTAGATAGATAATACACCCTTTTACCTATAAACACCAAGCGTGGATCCCATCGAGTACGATGGACGTGAGGGGTGCTAATACCTTCCCCTTGCGTAACCGACTCCCGAATCCAGGTTTTGGTTGCGATGACCATACCTTTTCCCGTCTTTGCGAGGTTTACTTCGAGCGTTTCCTTTCCCGCTCTGAGGGATAAATAACGCACGGTGGCGACTCTCCTGTCAAGCCGGCGCCGATTTTCGCAGTAGCGACAGCTGGCGACTCTGCTGGGGATCTATAGCATCTAGGGACTTTTCCCATCCCTTATGCTGGGACCGTTTCCCATCCCCTACGCGAGTCAATCCTAGCGCTTGGGTGTTTATTGGTTGGGTGTTGTGCATATTGTGTTTTACCTTTTCTGCACTTTACTTTTCTGTACCTTTACCTTTCCGCATTTATTTTCCAGCATTATATTATTATGATTACTGCTGTGGGCAAAGGGAGGTTACTGTGAGTGAAAAGCCGGACCTGGGCTTGAGTACGCACCTAGATATAGTTGTGGAGAAGTAGTAGACGAACCTGTCTGCTGAGCAGGCACAGTTCCCTACGAAAATCTGCGCTCAGACGAGATTCTTGCAGAGGTGCTCCTTTCCGGTCCTGAGGATCTGAGGGGAGTCCAGACGTGAGGATTGTCGACTCTGGGGACCGATCATTTGGAAGTCAGCTAAGTGAGGCCTCTTCATGACCTGATGGTGCCACTCCTTCTGGGAATCGTATCGTCATTCATGAAAGTCTGTGACGCTGATGACCGCATAGGATGCCGTACCTTGGTCCGTGGATTAGGTTTATCCTACCTGTGAGAGGGACTGGGTTATTGCAGGAAAACTGGCCTTCAGAAACCATGATTCAGTATCTTTATCAGATGGTGTTCTTGATTCATCTCCAGGTGTGTTGTTTGGGTCAGATGGGTTTCTTATCCGAGGTTGATGTTATTATCAGATGGTATTCTCGTCAGATACAGGGGTTCAGATGGTTTTCTTACCAGGGGATTGATATTTTGAGTATCAGATGATAGTTATTGGCATGAGATTCTGGTGACCGTGTTGGTTTTCTGTTCTTGATCACAGAGATATTCCTCTTCAGGCTACAGCATAGCCCCTATGTTCGCAGATTGCATTATTTATCATATTGCATCATCGCATTACCATTTTGCATTCAACTAACGTGTGTGTATTGCAGGTACATATTTTCCCTTCCAGTTCTGGTGTTTGTTCCTAGCAAGACATGGAAAACCTGAAGAGAGTATTGCCCTATAAGTTTCCGTCGCCGAATATCAGTCTATTGTTAGAGTTGATTGCTATTGCTAAGAAGAGGGGAATGGGTGACTTCAGAAAGAGATATGGGAGGATTCTGACCTACGTTTATCAGCCATCTGCCTACGAGACCAGCGGCATCTATACTCTGTTACAGTTTTACGACGCGGAGCTCAGGTGTTTTGTATTTCCCGACTTCGTTTTGGCTCCTACCCTGGAGGAGTACTCTGCTCTTCTAGATATACCGATCCGTGAACAGATGCCTTTTTATCGTACGGACGCTGAGCCTAAGCTGGCTGAGCTTTCTGCCATCCTATGCTTGAAAGAGTCTGAGCTGTCTGGGAAGATGATCAGAAGAGGAGATGTATGGGGATTTCCGTTGGATGTCTTGGTGGAGAAGGCTCGAGAGTATGCCCAGAAGGGTAGCTGGGATGTTTTTGACGTTATCCTTGCTGTATGTGTTTATGGCATCGTGCTGTTCCCGAACATTCTTGATTTTGTTGATTCAGATGCCTTCTATATTTTGGCTGCGAAGAACCCAGTTCCTACTTTGCTGGGAGATATCCACCATTCAACTCATTATCAGAATGAAAAGCGACGAGGAAGGAATGTGTCTTGCTGTGTACCTCTCCTATGCAGGTGGTTCACCAGTCATATGCCTAAGTCAGGCCCTTTTGTCACCTCTATCAATTCCCTAGGATGGCCCGAGCGCTTAATGGGATTGACTGCTGAAAACGTGGTATGGACCAATAAAGAGGTATTTGGAGCTGAAGTCATACTCAAAGGCGAAGGATTCCCGAATGTTCCGTTAATAGGAAGGAAAGGTTGTGTCAACTATAACCCTTCCTTATTGATCAAGCAATTTGGGTACATACCTCAAGGAGCGCCAAAGCCCGAGGAGATACAGGAATCTCTGTATCTCACCGGGGCAATAGGGAAAGAAATGCTGACCAAACTTGAGAAAGCCTGGAAAAACTTGCACAAGAGAGGGAAGCTTTCAGGTAGCAGAGGGGATACTCGAGGTCCTAGCCCATATGTAGAATGGATTCGTGAGCGAGCTGTGAAGTTCCTTATGCCGTATCCAGCGGTTCAGCCATTGCATCCTCCTCCGGTAGAGGAGCCTACCACTGTGGACATGCAGGTATTCAGGCAGCTGATGGCGGAGAAAGAAGAGCTAGCCAGGGCTAAAGAGGCTTTAGAGCAGGAGAATGCCCAGCTTCGGCATGAAAAGATTGAAACAGGATATATTTCCAAGCAACAGGCTGAAACTCTGAAACATCTGAAGACTGCGCTATTGGAATTGACTGAAACCAAGAAGCGTCTGGAGTTAGATGTAGACTCAGTTAGTAGTGTGTTGACCACTAAGAAGCAAGAGTTGGAAAGGGCCTACACAAAGCTAGCCAAGTTCAGAGAACACTGGGATCTCACTATGACCAAGCGCAAGGAGCGAGAAGAAGAGCTGAAGACACAGGTAGCTCAGTTAGAAGAACAGGTCAAAGTGAAGAACGAAGAGCTTGAAGAAGAAGCCTGCCGCCGATACGAGGCCGAGCGCAAGTTGACAGATGCCATGAAGAATTTGGAAGATTTCCAGCATAGAGCAGATGCCAAGAGACCCAAACCTGGGGACGGTGCCAATGATAAGGCTTGGGAAGACTTTGTCAGAGACATCCAGGGCACGGTCAGGAAGAGGGATCGACTGATAGAAGGTTTGATTTATCAACCAGATCATGCAGAGACAAAGAAGATGGTCGAAGACTTCCGCAACCGTACCCGTATTTGATTTCTCTCTTGTATTCTGTATGTTGAGATCACCACCAGGCATGTTGGCTGGGATCCTCTTTATCATATCAGCTGTATGGAGCATAGTTATGTAACTTCTTGACAAGACAGTTATTCTAATCAATATATGAGGGATTTTCCAAATATTGTCTTTATGGTTCATCTCGTCTCGCTACCACTGACACTGGAATTGGAGGGAAAATATCTCCAATGCACACATGCACGTTAGCATTTTTGTATTTCTGTTTGCATAAATCATACTGCATAGCATTTCTCTAGCAGGTCAGAGCACTTATCCAGCCTTTGTTTTCACCAGAAAGTGATTCTCGGGGATTTGTTTGAGGCAAGAGTGGAGTGTTGAAGACAACCAAGGGGCTGAAGCAGATTTAAGCAGAATCGAGCAGTGTAGTCAGTTGCAGGTAATTGGTGGCTATGTCTGAAGGAAATTTCCAGGCTCCTGACACCCTGGCAAGGTTTACTATGGCGTCCAACCATCAGTATGATTCTATGGAAGGCTTCCCGCAAGCAAACAATCTTACTGCAGCCCAAGTTGTGCAGCCTGCTGTTGAGAACAGGGATCGGCATGAGCAGTTTCTTGCCCGAAATGAATGCTATCTTCCTGTTAACAATCAATATGTTGCTTTCCCTGTGATGAATTACCGGAGAGATATTCCAGTGACCGGGTTAGTAGATCCAAGAGCTCTTGACTATGGTAGAAGAGTCCGAGTGTTGGAAGAGCAAATGAAAGCCTTGGAAGCGAAAGATGCCGTTAACCTGGATGCTGTAGCCATGTGCTTGGTCTCTGACCTCGTGTTGCCGTACAAGTTCAAAGTGCCGGAATTTGAAAAATACAGGGGAGATAGCTGTCCAAAGCTGCATTTGGTGATGTTCTGTCGAAGGATGACTTCGTTTGTGCGAAATGACAAATTGATGATCCATTGCTTTCAGTATAGCCTGACTGGGGCATCCCTGAGGTGGTATGTGCAATTAGAGAGTAATCAGATTCGATCATGGGTGGATTTAGCCAGAGTTTTCATGAAGCAGTACGATTACAACTTGGATTTGACTCCTAGTCTCGTAGATCTGCAAGAATTATCTCAAGCGGAGAATGAATCATTCAGAGCGTATTTGCGAAGATGGAAGGAATTGGCTGCTAGTGTTCGACCACCGCTTCCGGAAAGAGAGCTGGTTGACATCTTCTTGGGTACCCTAAAAGGCCATTATTTTGACAAATTGTTCAGTTGCACAAGCTTTGTGGGCCTGATGAGGCTGGGAGAGATTGTTGAGAGAGGACTCAGGAGTGGAAAGTTTCGAGGTGTTCCTTACGTCCCCGTTAATAAGATTGAGTCAGTTGTCAGTTCTCAAGAAGAGTGGGAAGGAGATGACGCCACCTCAGAATCTCTAGCATCTCAGGATCAGTTTTCAGACACTTCAAGTCAACGATCATCCTATCGCCGATCGCGTCAGCATGCTCCACGCAGACCAAGGAAACCTGAAAGGCAGTTTACTCAGCTACCAGTGTCGTACAGTCAGTTGTTGCCAGATCTGGTCAAAAGCGGATTGATAGTGCCTAAAGATACTAAGCCGGTGATTCCGCCGTATCCTCCAGGTTTTGATGCCAGCGCCCGCTGTGAGTACCCTGTTGGGGCACAGGGGCATTCAACAAATGATTGTAAGGTGCTTAGAAGTCAGATTCAGGATCTGTTAGACTCCAGCCGTATTTGCATCACGCCTCAGGGTTGTGTTCAGATTAATGATTTTCCATCTTCCAGTTGTGGGGGTTCGTCAGTTAATATCATGGAAGACTCCACAGGAAGTGTGTGCTCTGAAGAGTGTCAATCAGAAAGTTCAGTTGAATATGGGAGAAGTTTCTAGAGGTTTCTGTGCCGGGTGTCGCATCTGTTTTCCCTGCCTAACCCGTTTAGCTTTTGTGCATCAGTGTCTGCAGACCACCACCAGGATTGTTGGCTGGGGTCGTTATATTCATACTCGTTTGTGCTTACCTGCTGATTTTGTTGGTTGTACATGTGTGGGAGATGTTTGTCTGTGTGCTTGTAGCTTGAGTTTCTCTTTGTCTCGTTGTGAATATGTGTTTGCTTTCTGCGCTGCATTATCATTTAGCAGGTATATCAGAACCGTGGGCCTTATTTCCTCATCATCCAGTTTGTTGCAGGAATTCCTTCAGAGATATGGAACAGAATCAGTTTGAATTGATCGAAGTCCAAAGCCAGCTGGGGCAGATGATGAGAGACATGCAAGAGATGCGTCTAGAGCAGAAGATTCTCAAAGAGGAGAACAGTCAGCTGAAGACCCAAATGAGCTTGATCATGGAGGTAGTCAAGAATGTGCTTAGGAGAGAAGACGATCAGCTATTTGAAGCCGCAATGAAGAAGCTCGCGCCGCCTGTGCATGTGGAACCTGAGCAGCAGCAACAGAGGATACATCCGGCTCAGCGAAAGATCCAGGAAGGAAAGCCAAGGAGAATATTTGAGGCACCACCTATGACCTATGTTGAGCTCTTGCAGATCTTACTGAGGTTTAATCTGGTTGAGAAAAGAACGTTGACACCACCAACGAGAGTGTTTCCTCATGGGTACGATGCCAGTAAGCAATGTGAATTTCATTCCGGGGCATTCGGACATGACATCGAGGGTTGTCATGCTTTTAAGCACAATGTTCAAGACTTGATTGACTCGCACGATATTGAATTCACGCCGGGCGGCGTAGCTGTGCACATTGCTCCTGTCTCAGTCGATGCTAAGATGACAGATGTTTCTAAAGCTGCAGTGGGTCAGAAGCGTATCCTGGACTCCATGGTGTCAGAATCTCCAGGCCCACAACTGTTGCCTATTCCTGGGGCAGATCTAAGAAAGAAAATGGTTAAGCATAAGGAGAGCGCTAATCAGAACATTGAAGGACAAGAAACTGATGTTGCATTTGATACAAAGGGTGTTCAAGGGTCAACCCGATACCAGCAGCAGCAGCCTCAGCAGGGGGCACAGCAGGCTCAACGAAGATTCCAGGGTAGTAAACCGAGAAGAGTGTTTGAGAAGCCTCCCTCAACATATGCCGAGTTGTTGCAGACATTGTTGGGATTGAATCTGGTAGAGAAAAGAACTCTGGCACCAATAACGGGAAATCCCCCGTTTGGTTACGATGCAAGCAAGCACTGTGAGTTTCATTCTGGAGCCCCGGGTCACGATATAGAAGGTTGCCATGCTTTTAAGCACCAAGTGCAGGACTTGCTTGATAGTGCAGTAATCAGCTTCGGGCCAAGAGGTCCCCAAATCATCTGAATGAAGGAGGAAGGGCTCTATAATTTGGTTAAGTCGTTGAAAGCAGATCAGGACAGCATCGAATTGCCTCTAATAAAGATAGCTGGTTCAGCAGCAGGGCAGATGTGAAAAGCCCGGTTCTCGGAAGCTAGCATAATTCCTTTGTTTTAGCTTGTCATTTCTTTACATTTGTAGTTGCTTTCCTGTTTGAATTTGTAAGCTTGTTTGTAAAACTCGTTGTTTTCATTCAAATTGATGATAATGAAATAAATATGCATGTTTTGATTGAATCCAGTCGTGTTCACTAACTGTTTTTACAAAGGTCCACCGCTTGGTTAAGAAGAATTTGGGGAGGATGACGAAAATGACCGACATGCAAATTCCGATTGTATGCTTTTGAAATAAAACCTGCTGATGATGTACAGGCATTGTTTCAAATCCCTAAACACCGGAGATATAAGGAAGATAATCCCTTGTCAACCCCTTTGAGCCTTGTAGTAGGAGTTTCTTTCTGTGAATGAAAAACCCTCAATCTTAACCTGGGGCAGGGTAGGTGTTAACTAATTTGACCGAGCGTCCAAATTGCAAAAGGAATGTCCGTTCGAGGATCAATCACGTCCCTAGAGGTCGTGCCTAAAAGACCACAATGGTTCAATCAAGAGTGGGACAGCCACATCACTTCCCAAAGAGTCAAACAACCAGCGTCACGCGACCTGTTCGAAAGAAAAAAAAAACGAAAAAAGAAGAGTCAAAAGCCCGCTAAGTCAAGAAAACTTCAAAACAAATGACTTAGGCAAAAATGAGGGCATCCCGCTGGACTAAAAAAATCAAAAGAAACTCAAAAGGAGTCAGTCCAGGCAAAAGTTAGGGATATGAAAAGGAAAAGATAAAAAGGATCAAAAGAAAAATCCTCGATGGAAATACGAGTCGTGTGACCTCAAGTGTCAAAGACGAAAGGTGAGTGGCTGTCACTCCAAAATCCAAAAGTTCCTCGAACTATCATTCCTATTTTTTCAACCTCTGAGAGGTGAGCGCTAAGGTCAAATTAGCTGAACGTAGGATGGGAGAACATCAAGAAGAATGGGTGGGTTAAAGTAAACTTTGAGCCTTTATCCTTTCTTTCAAAACCATGAACCCGACCACGTTACAACCTTCAAAAGTCCTAATTGAAGCAGGTTGTTTCGAAAGCATACTCCGGTAAAGGTCGCGTTGATTTTGACTCTAAAAAGGTTCCTCTTACCATGTTGATACTACTGTTGATAAATGTTTTATGCATTATATGCTATAAACTGTTTTTCTTTTCCCAGTGAACAGATTGGATGTCAAAGCTGTCATATGTGTTGCATTAATACATCTTTTATGCAGAACAACTTGTTTTACTTGCGAGTAAGCGCTTGACAGCAGAAAAGTTTCCTACAATGGAAAGTATGGTCAAGATAGAATGCCGAACGCCCGAATTTTCCGAGAGCAGGGGCAGGCTTTATTGTGATCCCCAGTCAGGTCAGCTTTTCGAAGTCAGTTACTCTGGGGCAATCAGGTTGAGATTCGGTGAATACGGCGTAGTCGGGGGCACTACTCTGAATCAGATAATCAGGGGCAAGGTCATTGCGGTCAGGGGCAGACCATCTTAAGCACGCAGAAGTTACTCGAGAAGCATTCAAGGTGAAGTATCTCTTGGAAGTTCAGAACACTGAGGCATGTTATATCAGACCATCAAGGAGCAGATTTGCAAATCTCCTTTCAAGGGCTATCCCCACAGAGGTCCCGTAGGCTGGGGCATATCAGAAGAGAAAAGATTGGTCTTCTCCGTACCAGCAGGGTCATTTGGAGTTATTCGAGCAGATGCAATCGATTTTCGAGAACGAGACAAATGCGGGAAGTCGTGTTACTATCCCTTGACTTTTCACTAAAAGGCTGTGTATTCAGGAAGAATATTTTCCAGCGTCAGTTGTACCTGACCCAGCAAGATAGCTTAAGAGCTCAAACCCATGTTTGCGATTACTGTGAAGCCCATCTGTGTTGGCGCATCAATTTCCAGATCCGAGCGTCGTCAGTACGCGGGAAGACTCCCTCCATTTTCTCCAGCGAAGTCCAATTTGTCATTGGCATGGATAAGCTATTCCCAGAGAAGTCTAATCATACTCAGCACGTCTGCTATTTCACAACGGAGCTATATTCCCCAGTAGGGTATTACTTCGTTGAGGTGATCGGTTGAGTTCCCAATATCCCCAGCAGAGTTGATTTCACTCTCCTAGCATTTATTTTGCTAGGACGATTCAGTGATATCCGGGTTATCCCCAGCAAAGTTGGCCTCGCCTTCAGCATTTATTTTGCTGAAGTGGTTTTCTGTACCCGGCCTTCTCCGGTAGCTCGAGCCTGCATTAGCATATTACATGCATTATCATATTTGCATCATACTTGCATATCATGGTCAAAATGCGTAGCATTTCCATCCTGAATGAAGCATTACGTTGTAGAAAGATTAAAGCATTTGCATAGGCATACGAAGCATAAGTCAGATTTTCTATCAGCCTCATATGGCGCGTGAGCTACTCTGTGATCAGTTCAGGGGCATTTATCCAGCAACAGTATTCAGACGATTCAGCGGATTATTTGTATCTCAGATCATACAACAATTATGCTTTGATCAAGCAGTCATCTGATGTCGACAGACTTTTCTTCCCGTCAATTCATATTGACGATGTGTTCCTTCGATAAGAGGATTTCTCCGTCTACCATTATACGTCTTGAGTATGAATGTGGTTTGCTTTCCGTCTATCCATAGACGATGTGAAGTTGCGGGTGGTCGCAGTAGGGCTTCAAGAAGGGGTTTCCCCCCAGGATGTGCTTTTCTTCCCGTCTATCCGTAGACGATGTGAAGTTTTGATGAATCTTCAATGGAGTTCAAAATAGAGCTTTTCTAGCAAGTGGCTTTCCTTTCCGTCTGTCAGCAGACGATGTGAAGTTTCGAGCTACTGTTCAGCGGGTTTCTTATTGCCAGATCATACATATGATGAGGTGTTTCCCCAGCGAGTCTTCTCCGGCTATCTTTGGTTGTTGAGGGGTTTCAAAACGATATTTCCAATAATGGTCTTCTTTCTGTTTATTGGATGAGATGACGTTTCAAGGGGGTACTTTTCTGACCATCAATCCTTATTGATGTCGAGGCTCTTCGAAGAATGTTCAGTTTTCGTGATTGTCGATTCTTATTGACGACATGGTTCCTTAAAAGGTGGCTTTCTTCCCGTCAGTCCATACTGACGATGTGGCCCCTTCAAGGATATTGATCTTTCCATCAATTCCCGTAAACAGAAGAATCCTGAAATTCAAAGGAGGGTGTTGAATTGCGTAATGGTGTCTTTCCGTCTATCAGTAGACGATGTGAATATAGAGATTATGAATTTCTTCCCGTCTATCCTTAGACGATGTGAATTGATTTGTTCATCAATCAGGATAATCCCGTCTACTCTTAGACGATGAGAATATTGATTCGTTTCATCAATCAGGATGATCCCGTCTACTCTTAGACGATGAGAATATTGGTTTGTTCATCAATCAGGATGATCCCGTCTACCCTTAGACGATGTGAATATGGAGATTATGGTGACTTCCCGTCTATCCTTAGACGATGTGAATTGATTTGTTCATCAATCAGGATAATCCCGTCTACTCTTAGACGATGAGAATATTGATTCGTTTCATCAATCAGGATGATCCCGTCTACTCTTAGACGATGAGAATATTGGTTTGTTCATCAATCAGGATGATCCCGTCTACCCTTAGACGATGTGCATATGGAGATTAATGGTGTCTTTCCGTCTATCCTTAGACGATGTGAATATGGAGATTATAGTGACTTTCCGTCTATCCTTAGACGATGTGAATGTGGAGATTATGGTGACTTCCCGTCTATCTTTAGACGATGTGAATTCGGAGATTATTTCTTCCCGTCTACCCTTAGACGATGTGAATACGGAGAATTATTTCTTCCCGTCTATCTTTAGACGATGTGAGTATGGAGATTCAGGCTTTGTATCCGTCTATCCTTAGACGATGTGAGTATGGAGATTAAGAATTTGATCCCGTCTATCCTTAGACGATGGGAATTCAGAGATTATTGATCCCGTCTACCCTTAGACGATGTGAATATGGAGATTATGGTGACTTCCCGTCTATCTTTAGACGATGTGAATTCGGAGATTATTTCTTCCCGTCTACCCTTAGACGATGAGAATATTGATTTGTCCATCAGTCAGGATGATCCCGTCTACTCTTAGACGATGTGAATATTGATTTGATCAGGATGATCCCGTCTATCCTTAGACGATGTGAATATTGATTCGATCAGGATGATGCCGTCTACCCTTAGACGATGTGAATATGGAGATTATGGTGTCTTTCCGTCTATCCTTAGACGATGTGAATTTGGAGATTTATGTTGTCTTTCCGTCTATCATTAGACGAGGTGAGTATTCAATCAGAGTGTCTTCCCGTCCATCTTTGGGCGATGTGAGTATATTTCTCTTCCTGCCTATCAGTAGGCAATGTGAAAGAATCACGTGTTTTGTTGCAACCCTCAGGGTTTGTTATATGGGGTATCACAAGCAACGGGTATTCAAATCAGGGGCTCTTTATCAGATGATTGATCAGTTTGGTGCCATAATAACTGGACTCGGTTTTCTGGACTTTGTTCCCCAAGCAGTTGACAGTATATGCTCGCGGTTGGCAAATTTTCGGGTTTTATTTGTATTCAACCGTCTCGTACCTCTGAATGTTTGAAGGCTGAGCGCTCTTCAAACCCTTCAGGTCCAAGTCGCTTGAATAGGGGCAGCTGTTGCACCCTAAAATTTGACCAACTGGTTCTCCTACCTGACTCAGGGTTTAAATTCATATTCGCAGCTCAGACATGTGATATTTGTGCACAAGCAGGGGATATCAGAGTTTTCAGCTTGATTTTCGTCTATCAGATATGGCAGATTCAGTCCAGATTATCGGGGTTTTATTTTCGGGAAATTGTGCGCTCCTCAGTGATTTTTAGCTTGTACAGTGATTTTGAGGATATTCTGATGCCCGGGGATCTCTGTTCGATTCGATCTGGTCTCGTGCGCTCTCTTATGGGGGTCATTTGCATTCATCTGCATTTTTAGGATTTTTATAGACTTTTGTGAATTTTTAGCAGGCTTTACAGATTTTTCTGGAATTTAAATAGGGTTTTTGAATATTTTAATAGCTTAATCCTCTTTTTAGAATTTTATAGAATATTTTAAATAGATTTTAATCATTCGTAGAATTTTTAATAGAATTTAAATAGCTTTTATCATTTTTAGAATATTAGTGGATTTTTCTTAGCATATTAAATAGAATGACAAATTAGGGTTAATAGAAATTAATAGTTGTTTAGATAATATAGGAAATATTATAGTCTTAAATAGATTTACTAGTTTTAAATAATGGTAGAAGTTTAATAGAATTAATAGAAATATAGAATTAATTAGACTTTAATGGACTTTTTAGAGTTTAATTAGGTTAATTGACTTTTTAGAGTTTAATTAGGTTAATTGATTTTTTTAGATTTAATTAGGTTGATCTAGAATTAATTAGGATTTAAATCTTTTTGTTTAGGATTTAATTGAATTTGTTAGATTTTATTAGGATTAATCATTGGTTAATTAGATGCTAATTGGTATTAATTAGACATAGTTAGGGTTAATTGTTTTTATTAAAATTCAGTTTTTTACAGTTTTTTTTCATTCAATTTCGTACTGGGCCCAAAGCAGTGCAAGGCCCAGTTTGCATTTTTGTCCAGGAATACATTTCAGACGTCCAAAAAAAAAGGGGGTCCAAATGGTCCAACAGTCCAAATTCGTCCAGCCTCCTTCCAGCGCACCCCAGAAGCTTCTGGAAGGGTCCAGCGTTTTCAGTGTAATAAATAGAGCCACGTGTTGGCTCAGGAGGGAGCACACGTTACACACACTCAGAGGCCCCACACGCTTCTCAGAATCCATGCCACGCGTCCCACCCAGCTGTCCTCCACTCTCTCTCTCTCTGCGCATGCACGCCACTTGGCGCCCCCACACCCATCGCCTGAGTGTCACCAGCAACCTCACCGGCGGCCATGCATCAGCCGTAACTTCCCGCCGCCGGTCACACTCAACCAACTCCGGCCACCACCTGAACCACCAAAATCTCCAGAATCATCCTATCTCCTTCGTTCTCCACCGTCTCCACCTAGCCGGAAACATCATCGTCGCCGGAATCTTCATACCTCCATACAACCTTTTCCAGAAATCAACAACCTTCATCGTTCTTCATCCATCTTCAAGCAAGATTTCCAGGAACTTCAAACCTTCAATCATCCTCATCCCAGAATTTCCAGAATCCCCTCCAAGATTCATCATAGCGTCTACGTTCATCGTCATCATTCAGAATTTCGTAGATCCATCGTTCTTCAACATCAATCGTCAAGGTTTTCGTGGATTCATCAGGGACCTTCATCCTTCGGTTAGTTTTCCAGAAGATCTTTCTGAGCTTCATCTGAATCTTCAACGAAACTCAAGAACGCCTTCAGCCTGTTCTTGCTTCATCCAGGTACGTGGCCTTCCAATCTTGTTTCATGTTCGTCTATGCTTGCAACACCGCTTCAGCTTCAATTATTTCACTACGAGTAATGCTAGTTTAGGGTTGTTGTGATTCGTGTTTGATCTGTGAGAGAACGGTGAGATTTCGTATTGATTCATTTGAGTGTGAGAGAGGTGTGAAGTCTGGTTAGGGTTCTTCTTTCTGGGGATGGTGATGTGTTTGAGGATTGGTGAATGTTGAAGAGTTTTTCCCCAGGAGAATTGCAGAGAAAGGGCGAGGGTGATGAGAGAAGCGGCTAGAGAGGAGAATGAACAGTGCTAGGGTTTGGAGGGGGAGGAGTAGTTTTGTTCAGCAGAGTAATTGGATTAGGGTTAGCGTATTGGGCTTAGGCCCACGCGTGTTTTTTCTGATGCATACCCTATGTTTTACTTCCCCACCCCCCTTTTGCGTGAGAGACTGAGTGATTGGATTGGGCCTTATGCCCAATTTGCTATCTGCACCCCACTCGTTTTAAGCCCATTGAGATAATAACTAGGAGCTTGCTAATGCTGCACCCCCTCTGGGTTCACTTCAGTTTTTTTCGTTTTTTTTCTGGTTTCCAAACCTGGGCCCTGCGCCCTTTGCTGTTAACACCCCCAGAATGTGAGCCCAATGAATAATAACTAGAATCTATTGCTGTTTGAGCCCCCCATGTCATTTTCTTTTATTTTTTGATTTTCTTTTATATTTTCATATTTGTTATAAAATTCATAATAAAATGTAAATAGGTGATTTTTTTAATAATTCTTTTTCTCCCATTTCATGAAAATGTTAAGAAAATTAAATAAAAATAAAAATGACATTTTATTTTTGTTTGCTATTTTTTTGCATGTTTTCCAATTAATTGATTTCTTTTTTATATTTTCAATGCATGCATATCATTAGAAAATTAATAAAAAATAGTAGATTTAGTCAAATAATTCCGTTCTTTTTTCTGTAGACTCGTAATTCAGTGTAGAATTTTATAGTATAAAAATATTAGCTTAATCATGCATTTTCATTTTAATTGCATTTTTTCACTGTTATTGATGTTTGAATAATTGGTCTGTGGATATGTCTGTGTTGCTAATTTTAGTGCTTTCATCTGGTGTTGAATTTTGTTCTGATTTTTCAGTATGTTATCCTAGAGCCATGTAGGTCTCCCATTAGATTTTTGATAGATTTTTGTAGGGTGTCCTGATGTGATTTGTCTGAGCCTGAAGATAGGAGAAGTCCTGGTGACTTCTGACTTTGGAGTTCAACTATGGTTGAACTTCAGAGATAGTCTCTTGTGGTTTGTTGGCCTGTGGGTTTCTTCTCAAGGTGGGAGCTGATGGAGGTCCTGTTGGAGCTTGCAAGGAGGCAGTGGTTTGAGGCTTAGTCCAGGAGCTTGTTGTCTGTTTGTGAGGTTCGAGATCCTGAAGTTTGAAGGGAGTTTATGGTACTTTCCTGAGGAAGGCACTATGAATGACTTTCATTCTTTCTTCTCACCTCTTTCGTAAGTATCCAATGATGTCGGAGCCGACTTGTGAGTTTAATTCCTCCTGAGGAGGGATGTAAACTGATCACATGTTGTTGAGCCACATGGGATACGATTCCTAAGTGGAAGTCCCCTAGTACTTTCCTGAGGAAGGTCCTATGGGTCTATTCACTTAGTTCCACTAGTTTGTCTAGGATTTCTCAAGTATCCAGTGATGTTGGAGCCAACTTGTGAGTTTAATTTCTCCTGAGGAGAAATGTAAACTGATCACAGTTGTTGAGCCACGTAGGGTACAATTCCTAAGTGTCAGCCTCCTAGTACTTTCCTGAGGAAGGTCCTATGAGTCTGCTCACTTAGTTCCCCTAGTGCATATAGGTTTCTCAAGTATCCAGTGATGCCGGAGCCTTCATGTGAGTTTAATTTCTCCTGAGGAGGAATGTAAACTGATCACAGTTGTCGAGCCGCATAGGATATGACTCCTGAGGAGTAACCTCCTGGTACTTTCCTGAGGAAGGCACTATGAGCTAGTCTGCTTAGCTTCCTTTCTCTGGTAAGCTTGTTCTGAAGCTTGGAGATTGGGATTGATTCCTCCCGCTTATAGGTTTTGATTAGAGTTGTTGCTTAGATCTTTTGCTTAGGGTATTGTATAGAGTTTTGCTTAGAGATAGATTAAGAGTTGTCTCAGGTTTGTCAGAGGCCCTGCTCAGGGTTAGTCTCTTTGTATTGTTTGACTTGTGTGATGTTATGTTGCATTAGACTTAGGTATTCATCTAGATAGTTCTGAGTAGGTGCATCTTAGAAGTAGACTTTGTGTGCATGAGAAGTTGAGGTGGTCCTCCTTCTGCTTGTTTGTTATTGAATGGCTTTGCTTGTTGGTATTCGGTAGAGCTGAGCTCCCTTGCCTTTGTGGTTTGCGGCCTTCGTGCCTTGTTTGTTTAGTCGTTGCATTCATGCATATTTTCAGTATTCCTTTACTTTGCAATTTCTTGTTTGTAGTTTAGTCCTGTTGCCATGATCCCTTAGGAGCTCTGACTTCTCCGCTGCGGAGTTGTTATGATAGACATTAGGATGGTCAACCAGGTGTGATAGCAGTAGGTAGATTCCCCTGTTTCTCAGCTATAGTTCTAGGGTTTCCCTTTCCTTTCTGTAGGAGCTTTTTGAGTAGCTTGATCCGTAGTTAGCTGAACTACAGCTGCTCTGATTCTTCGTACCAGACGAAGATATGTAGGCATAGGATGCGATATCCTAGCGAGCACACTAACGACTAACTTTAGTTCTCTCGCGGCTGTGCGATCGAGACTTTCCCGCTAACGACTAATTGTTATCCCTTTCTCTTGCCTGAGCATATTTGAGACCAGATCGTATTTGTAGGTTCCCGAGCCTTTAGGACCAGTTTGTTTTCTCACTGCTGTGTGAAAGCCCCTGTTT
This sequence comes from Lathyrus sativus, assembly GCA_963859935.3. NCBI lineage: Eukaryota > Viridiplantae > Streptophyta > Magnoliopsida > Fabales > Fabaceae > Lathyrus > Lathyrus sativus. The sequence goes on along the minus strand of CAWUDS030004638.1, from coordinate 17,905 downwards.
ACCCGTAGTTAGTCGAACTACGTCTGCTCTGATCTTTCATATCAGATGGAAGTACGTAGGCACAGGATGCGATGTCCTGGCGAGCAACTTTTCCCCCGTTTAGACGTAGGAAGTCGAACTACGTTGACTCTGACTTTCCCATTGCACGAGGGAATACGTAGGCCCAGAACACCGTATGTTCTGTCGAGTCCTGTCCTTTTATTTTCTTTTCAGACCAGCCATTAGCGTAGATAGATAATACACCCTTTTACCTATAAACACCAAGCGTGGATCCCATCGAGTACGATGGACGTGAGGGGTGCTAATACCTTCCCCTTGCGTAACCGACTCCCGAATCCAGGTTTTGGTTGCGATGACCATACCTTTTCCCGTCTTTGCGAGGTTTACTTCGAGCGTTTCCTTTCCCGCTCTGAGGGATAAATAACGCACGGTGGCGACTCTCCTGTCAAGCCGGCGCCGATTTTCGCAGTAGCGACACCGAGTCCTTTCTCAGATTGCTGTAAAGATGGCATAATGCAATTTCTGGGTGGTTACCCACAGTTTCCCCAATAGAGATATAATCCCCAGCGGGTTGTTCTTCAACGAGACGCTTGGTTAAGTTCCTCGTAGTCCCCGTCAGGGTATTCGTTGACAAGTCGCTTGGTTAAGTTGCTTGTATTCCCCCATCTGAGTCTTTCTCAGGATGATGTGGTATCAGTGTTAGAAGGTGGTAATACCGATTTTCGGGTGGTTACCCGCAATTCCCCAACAGAGTTAGGTGCTCCAGCAGGGGTTACGTTAGTGAGTTGCTTGGTTAAGTCCCTCGTTGTCCCCAGCAGGGAGCTTGCTACAGGAGTTGTTTGGTTAAATTCCTCGTATTTGGAAATAAGGTTACTTGATTAAGGTCCCAATTTCCCCAGCAGGTGTTTGACGGCAGTCGTCCGAATTGTCTTCAGAGTGACTTGGTTAAGTTTCTCATTTCCCCGCAGAGTTGGTTGTTCATGTCTTTGAACATCGTCTCGCCTGGTTAAGCGTGTGCTCGTTTCTTCAAGATACGAAAGGTTGATCAGTGAAGTCAACATGACGAGTGAAGTCAGTATTCTCCCGCTGGTTAGCGTGTGCTCAGTTGATAAGTGAAATCAACAGAGGTTGATAAGTGAGATCAACAGAAGTTGATAAGTGAGATCAACAGAGGTTGATAAGTGAGATCAACAGAGGTTGATAAGTGATATCAACAATTTCTCGTGGTGTGGTGTATGCTCATTTCTTCGGAATAGAGCAGTCTGCGGACAATATCAGATTATTTTACAAAAACAGATTGACAGATGGATGGTTAGTTGTTGCTGTGACAACAGAAGCCAGTTCCCAGAGTTTTCTCAAGCAGTAGTCGTTTCGCAATTTATTTTTGCGGTTGGCAAATTTCCGGGTTCTTTCGTATTCAACCGTCTCGTACCTCGAATGTCTGAAAGCTGTGCGCTTTTCATCCAGTCGGGTCCAAGTCGCTTGAATAGGGGCAGCTGTTGCACCCCAAAATTTGCCCAACCTTTCTAACCTAGGTTTATGTTTCAATTGCATAGTCATTTGCATTATCATCATGTGCATAGTGTATTCATCTGCATTGCATAGCATGAGCAAGCTATCTTAATCAGGGAATCAAGTGCTATTATTATCTCAAGAGGTATATCCAAGGGTTTCATTCATAGTCAAGACTACTCAGGCCATCAGAGGAGAATTTGAGCTTTGAAGAGCTGCCGGGTTAATCAGTGAATTCTCTCCTATCTTGAGGCTAGTTGGGGATCATCAGAGGAAATGTGAGCTATGAGCCAAGGGTATGAGGTGTGTATGGATGTTATGAAGAGTCTAGAGAATCATTTTTGAGGAGAACCAAGTCATTGGAATGATTGCAAGAGCCTCAGTTGAAGTCAGTCAACTATGGTCAACACTGGGTCAATTCTGGGTCAAAGAAGTGTTTTGAAGGGCATCAAGGATCATTTGAAGAATGTGGGATTCATTATTTGCTATGTGGATATGGATATGATGTTGTGATAAAGAAAAATCAAGAGGAGTCAAGGAGAACTGGAGTTACTAAATTAGGGTTTCAGTGTAAAATCCCCTGATTTAGGTCAAACTTCAAAGCAGTGTAACTCAAGATGCAAGCTTCATATGAATTCTTGGTCCACATGAAACTTGTAGAGTATCTTCATAGATTTAATTTGAGTGGTGGAAGTCATCAAGATGATTTATAGAACTCAAGTTATGGCTCTTGCAAGTTACAAGTCATCTGAGGGTACTGAAATTTGTCTGTGAAAATTGTATGTATTCCAAGCAACTTTTGACTTTCAAGGGTATTTCAAATGGATTTCTGGCCAACATGAGAATTGTTCCTTATTGTCTTAGCTTTCTATAATGGTATGGTATGCCTTCATATGATTTGTGGAACTCTACTTATGGTCTTGGCAAGCAAAGGGTATTTTGGTCATTTGAGGATTACAGGTCATTCTTAGCATATGCCTAAAACTCATACAAGGAAGCTTCAAATGAAAAACTTCACAACATCAAAGTTGTTCAAAATGGGATTTTAAGGCTAGAAAAGAAGGTGTTAAAGTTTGGAAAAGCTTAGAGCATGGAATTTTAAAAGTGGTGCAAATGACTTGAAAATGGCTTATAAGTTGAAAAAGTTGAAATGAAAAATTGGTTTGAGAGATCTACAAATCCAATATGGGTCATCCAATATACCAAATTGATTCCCAACATCATTCTAAAGACAATGGTTTAGCCACATTTTTGAGTTTAGGCTTAAAAATTGGACTTCCTTTGTAAATGTGTTTCTTGCATCTTAAGGCACCAAAAGGAGAAGTAAGGAAATGCTACATAAGGGTTTGTAAGACCTTGTTCTCATATCATAATATCATTTGAGGAGAAATTAAGTGGGATTGCATGGTTTATCATGAGATTGCATGAGATTTACTAAGTATAGAAAATTCAAATTCTCATTGCATGATACATTCTAGAAACTTCTTGGAAGGTTCTCAAAGCTTCCACACACTTCTTTTGACATCTATATATGCCCTAGAGATGATCCATGCCCTGGTTGGTGATTGAGAGTGCTTGCATTACATAGTTTGATTCCATAACTCCATATTGCATTTTGCTTTCAAACTCCATTGAAACTTCATCAATCATCATAATTCTTGTTATCATCATCATCTACCATCATCATAGGGCAATTGGCAAGCAAAATTGAGAGGAATTCGTGGCTGGTTCATGAGATCCAAAGTTTCACTCCAAGTTGCATGAAGAATTGGATAGAGTGATTCAAGAGGTGTAAGCAAGAACCAGTGCAAACAGAAACCCTAGCATCATCTAAAGATCATTGGTGAAGCTTGCCAGGCTTTGAAGTGCACGATTCCACAACTGTTTCATCAAGATTTCAAGGTATGCATCTTAATCCACATCTCTGTATCTAGGTAGTATTAGGTGAAATGGTTAGGATCAAAGTGCTTAGAGACCATAGGTGTTTGATTCCTGAGAAGTAGAGAGACTACTGTGAGGTTCCATGGCAGAGTGTTGAAACTTTGATGATCGAGGATAGGTTGTATATTGAGTATTAATGAGCGTGCATTGGCTTGATGAGATCAGGGTAACATAGTGAACAAGATAGGACAGTTGAATTGGAGAATTGTGAGGCTCCATTGGTGAGTGCAGTTGGTATGCTATGAAGTTCCACCTATCGGGTTTTATTATGGAGTTAGTTTTAGACAAAACTAAGAGCATAGTCTTGTAGAGGGGAAGAAATGGAGTGAATTTGGTCTTTACAAGTTTTGTTTTCATGGCATATTGAGGGAGAATGAGGGGCTTGAAGTTTGTGCATGGGAGCTGTTTTTTTTCTGCAAACCCTAACTCGTTTGGGACGATGACCGTGGGCCGTCCGATTGTCCTGATTTGTTGACATTTTAATCTGATCGTATGGTTGTTATTCAAATTGAGAAACGGAGGGAAGAGACCAACGTGAAACGTCGCGTTTCACTTAAGTGAAGTTCTGGGCCTGATCCATTCATTTCTATCCCCACCCCCAATTGAGAAGCCCAATGTTTTACACGTGAAGTTACTACTATTCGCACCGAAGGTTTAATCATTTTCTTTTGTTTTTTTAATTCATTTCTGAAATGCGCTGGGCCTAGTATAAGTGATATCTGCACCCCTGGTCCTTGGCCCAATGGAGAATATAACTGAGCGAATTGGCTATTCAGACCCCCCTCCCCTTTTATTCATATTTTGCTATTTTAATTCCTTTAACATTTTTGATATCTTTAAAAAATCATAAAAAATAGGAAAATTGAGATTTTTAATTCCTTCTTTTTGCTATAGGTCCATTATTCTGTCTAGAAAAATACCAAATAATAAAATTGACATTTTATTTTGTTTTACTATTTTTCATGTATTTTTCTTGTGAATAGCATTTTATTAAGTTTAGTTTAGTGCTCAAATTTGTTGATTTTAGTTCTCAAAGGTTCCCTTAGATTTAGGGTTCATCCTTTTTAGAGGGATTAGTACACAACTTCAACTTGTACATAAAATTTAATTCACAATTTTAGGACTAATTTTCAGGTGATTTAGTTAAGTGTGATTAGTGTGAACAAAATTAGGGTTTTAAGTGTACTTAGGTGAATAAAACAATTCTTTTAGGAGATTTTCATTTGATTTTTGGGGTATGGACTATAGGGGTTATGGGTATAGGATAGATCCCTTAGAAAATATTAAGATTCCCCTACTGCTATTAGTATATTGCTTATAATTGGTTAATTGTGTGGTGTGCCCTCTTTAGGGTTATCTTTTGTCTGTATGGGGTATTGGGTTTGTTTGGGATTTGGGGGGAGCTGGAGACCTGTGATGATGAAGCCCAGTTGAAGATCAGAGAATGAAGACCAATTTCCAGAGCTGATGAGGAGTATCTCTTGCTGGTAGCTGCTGAAGTTTGTAGGATATAGGAGTTAGGCAGAGCTCTAGAGTAGCCAACTTGATTCTCAAACATGGAAGGTCTTGACTGCCTCCATTCTTCTCTGTGATACAGAGTCTCTCTAAGACACTCACCCCTTCCTTTGGAAGGCTTGGTGCTAATGTCTGAGGGATAGAACTCTTGAGAGAAATATTCTTTGTGTTGATAGCAGTCTGTTTGCCACCCTTGGTGGTCAACTAATTGTTTAACACCCAGTTTACTCTTGTGATTGATTCCTCAGCTTGGAGGTTAGGACTTGAAGAAAAGCCATTGGGAGATTGAAGATAAAGTCTAATGCTTGCTTGAAGCTGGTGGCTAACTGATGTTGACTTGAAGATAGTTGCTGATACTGATGAAGATTGCTTTGTTGTTTAGCTTTTGCTGTTTAATTTTTGATGTATTGTGTGAATTTCCTGGACTGTATTGTTTGCTGTTTAGCTTGCTGGGTTGAAAGTGAATTCTGTTCACTTTTGCCTATTGTTTTCTAGGTTCGAGGTTGAGTGGGACTCCCTTGCCTCGCTTGTGTTGTTGCATCCATGCATTTTACTGCTTTATTGTATATATCTGCTGTTTCTGTTTCTGTCTATTCCCTTAGGATCTCTGTTTCTCTCTGCGCAAGAGAGGAGCATGATAGACATTAGGAGCTAACCCATGCATGATAACATTAGGGTAGATTTTATTCCCCTTTTCAACCCTAGGATTTGTAGAGTGTCATCTCTTCTTCCTTCAAAACAACAGAAAAATACTAATAAAGGTTATAACAGAGATTAATTCATTTCTTCCGTCAAAAGATTTGAACAAACATCAACCTTTTTGCAAATAAGAAAACCCTTGTTTAAGGTGAGATTTTTCATAAAAGACACTTGAACAGCTTGTGTCGTGCGTAGCCCGAACTACGTTTGCTCTAATCTTCCATGCAGTGTGGAAGTACGTAGGCATAGGATGCGATATCCTAGCGAGCAACCTTCACCCACCTTCACCCGTAGTTAGGCGAACTACGTTGACTCTGATTTCTCGTTCCAGACGGGAATACGTAGGCATAAAGTGCGATGCTTTTCCGAGTCATGTTTTCTTTTCTGTTCAAACCTCATCCTTTAGTTTAGATAGAAGTGTAATCCGTACAAACCAAGCAAGCGTGGATCCCATCGAGTACGATGGACGTGAGGGGTGCTAATACCTTCCCCTTGCGTAACCGACTCCCGAACCCAGGTTTTGGTTGCGATGGCCATACCTTTTCCCGTCTTTGCGTTAGGTTTACTTCGAGCGTTCCCTTTCCCTCCCGTGGGATAAATAACGCACGGTGGCGACTCTTCTGTCAGCCGGCGCCGATTTTCGCAGTAGCGACAATATCAAAATGTCATAGATCCTAAGGTTTGTGTCCATGGGGAGACGCTTAAGCGCTCCCAGCGTGATGAGTGATCAGTGCATATTTATGCACTTTCTCTTATATTTTTACTTAGGCATTTCTTTACTTTATCTTGATTATTTTTATGTTTTATTTTGTTTTTATATTTTATTTTATTTTTGGCTTAATTTGATTTCCGCACTTATTTTTCAGCTTTAGCAGTCTGCACGGAAACGATCATAACTCGAGTTCCGGGAATCCGTTTGAGGCGTTCTAAAAATCGCCGGAAAGCTAAGAGAGAGAGCTACGACTTTCGTGTTGGAGTCGAAGTCAGATTCGGAGCCCAAAATTCCAGAATTCCGTTTGAAGTTACTGCATTAGAATTTTATTTTAGTGTTGGGTCATGTATTGGGCCTGGGTTATGTTTTCGACCCAGTTGGGTTATGACCCGAATTTGCTTTCTTTTTAAAGGAAAAATACTCGTGTTACTATTCACCTAGTTACATTTTCACGAAAAATACATTCGGAGCTTTGAGAGAACCATGGAGAGCTAATTCCTTGGAGTCATTCTGCTGTAATCGCGTTCAAACGCTTTGAGGTTTTTACTTTATCAATCTAATTTGTTTCTCTTTAAACACTATTCTATGAAATTGCTTTTGCTTAATCTGTTAGTTTATAGAATTGTTTTGATTAAATTTGTATGATTGCATCCTTAGCTTTTATTCGTCGTTACGTCTCTTTGTCGTTAATTCGCGTTTATAATTCGTGTTTGCTTAATTCACGAAAACTTTATCCGTTTGCTTAATTTGGAATATAGGATTGTTAATCTAGTTTATGTCTTTTGCGCTTGTTAATTGACATAGGAATCGAATAGAGATCGAAATCGCTTAGGAAATTGGTAAGGTAGAAACCCGTGATAAGCCGGAACCGAAAACAGTAGATTGACTTATTTTGATAATCACTTATTTTAACCGCTTAATTGCATTTTCTTTATTTATCCTATCAGAAACCAAACCAACTCCCCCTCCATTTCGAATTTGGTAGATTAATCACATAAAAGAATCCTTGAGACGATATCCGAGTTGAATTGTCGCTGTATTACGTTTTCATCAAAAACACTCGTTTTGATCCGCGAGCGACAACTGATCTATGAGCTAGGCCCTCCACGACGGAGAGATGGATTGGGCCGACCCCGTGTGATGAGCGGGACAGAGCAATATATATATATATATATATATATATATATATATATATATATATATATATATATATATATATATATATATATATATATATATATATATATATATATATATATATATATATATATATATATATATATATATATATATATATATATATATATATATATATATATATATATATATATATATATATATATATATATATATATATATATATATATATATATATATATATAAGAATCTTAATCGGTTGAGTAAGTAAATAAAATAATTAATTAAATTTGATAATTAATTATTTAATTGAATATGTGCTTAAATATAAGTGGATGTCAAGATAATCTATTTCGAAATAATGAGAATTCTAAATGATTATCATTCTATATATAGACTATGATCACAAATATATCATCCTATAAGAAGATTATCTCTTTTTATCCCCATTCGAAGAGTTTTCAAGACATTACGAGTACCGGTTGAGAAAAATCCACAAGCCAACCAGTGTCAAACACTTGTCCGTACACTTTTGTATTTTAGAATTATCGTTGCCATTGTCTAAAAATCTTTCTCATTATATTCGTTAAGGTATTCCTATAATCATTAATATCAAAATGTCATAGATCCTAAGGTTTGTGTCCATGGGGAGACGCTTAAGCGCTCCCAGCGTGATGAGTGATCAGTGCATATTTATGCACTTTCTCTTATATTTTTACTTAGGCATTTCTTTACTTTATCTTGATTATTTTTATGTTTTATTTTGTTTTTATATTTTATTTTATTTTTGGCTTAATTTGATTTCCGTACTTATTTTTCAGCTTTAGCAGTCTGCACGGAAACGATCATAACTGGAGTTCCGGAAATCTGTTTGAGGCGTTCTAAAATTCGCCGGAAAGCTAAGAGAGAGAGCTACGACTTTCGTGTTGGAGTCGAAGTCAGATTCGGAGCCCAAAATTCCAGAATTCCGTTTGAAGTTACTGCATTAGAATTTTATTTTAGTGTTGGGTCATGTATTGGGCCTGGGTTATGTTTTCGACCCAGTTGGGTTATGACCCGAATTTGCTTTCTTTTTAAAGGAAAAATACTCGTGTTACTATTCACCTAGTTACATTTTCACGAAAAATACATTCGGAGCTTTGAGAGAACCATGGAGAGCTAATTCCTTGGAGTCATTCTGCTGTAATCGCGTTCAAACGCTTTGAGGTTTTTACTTTATCAATCTAATTTGTTTCTCTTTAAACACTATTCTATGAAATTGCTTTTGCTTAATCTGTTAGTTTATAGAATTGTTTTGATTAAATTTGTATGATTGCATCCTTAGCTTTTATTCGTCGTTACGTCTCTTTGTCGTTAATTCGCGTTTATAATTCGTGTTTGCTTAATTCACGAAAACTTTATCCGTTTGCTTAATTTGGAATATAGGATTGTTAATCTAGTTTATGTCTTTTGCGCTTGTTAATTGACATAGGAATCGAATAGAGATCGAAATCGCTTAGGAAATTGGTAAGGTAGAAACCCGTGATAAGCCGGAACCGAAAACAGTAGATTGACTTATTTTGATAATCACTTATTTTAACCGCTTAATTGCATTTTCTTTATTTATCCTATCAGAAACCAAACCAACTCCCCTCCATTTCGAATTTGGTAGATTAATCACATAAAAGAATCCTTGAGACGATATCCGAGTTGAATTGTCGCTGTATTACGTTTTCATCAAAAACACTCGTTTTGATCCGCGAGCGACAACTGATCTATGAGCTAGGCCCTCCACGACGGAGAGATGGATTGGGCCGACCCCGTGTGATGAGCGGGACAGAGCAATATATATATATATATATATATATATATATATATATATATATATATATATATATATATATATATATATATATATATATATATATATATATATATATATATATATATATATATATATATATAATATATATATATATATATATATATATATATATATATATATATATATTATATATATATATATATATATATATATATTATATATATATATATATATATATATATATATATATATATATATATATATATATATATATATATATATATATATATATATATATATATATATATATATATATATATATATATATATATATATAATATATATATATATATATATATATATATTATATATATATATATATATATATATATATATATATATATATATATATATATATATATATATATATATATATATATATTATATATATATATATATATATATATATATATATATATATAAGAATCTTAATCGGTTGAGTAAGTAAATAAAATAATTAATTAAATTTGATAATTAATTATTTAATTGAATATGTGCTTAAATATAAGTGGATGTCAAGATAATCTATTTCGAAATAATGAGAATTCTAAATGATTATCATTCTATATATAGACTATGATCACAAATATATCATCCTATAAGAAGATTATCTCTTTTTATCCCCATTCGAAGAGTTTTCAAGACATTACGAGTACCGGTTGAGAAAAATCCACAAGCCAACCAGTGTCAAACACTTGTCTGTACACTTTTGTATTTTAGAATTATCGTTGCCATTGTTTAAAAATCTTTCTCATTATATTCGTTAAGGTATTCCTATAATCATTAATATCAAAATGTCATAGATCCTAAGGTTTGTGTCCATGGGGAGACGCTTAAGCGCTCCCAGCGTGATGAGTGATCAGTGCATATTTATGCACTTTCTCTTATATTTTTACTTAGGCATTTCTTTACTTTATCTTGATTATTTTTATGTTTTATTTTGTTTTTATATTTTATTTTATTTTTGGCTTAATTTGATTTCCGTACTTATTTTTCAGCTTTAGCAGTCTGCACGGAAACGATCA
>CAWUDS030004638.1:0-2500 GCA_963859935.3 Lathyrus sativus | reverse complement strand
GAAATTGGTAAGGTAGAAACCCGTGATAAGCCAGAACCGAAAACAGTAGATTGACTTATTTTGATAATCACTTATTTTAACCGCTTAATTGCATTTTCTTTATTTATCCGATCAGAAACCAAACCAACTCCCCCTCCATTTCAAATTTGGTAGATTAATCACATAAAAGAATCCTTGAGACGATATCCGAGTTGAATTGTCGCTGTATTTCGTTTTCATTAAAAACACTCGTTACGATCCGCGCGCGACAACTGATCAATGAGCTATGCCCTCCACGACGGAGAGATGGATTGGGCCGACCCCGTGTGATGAGCGGGACAGAGCAATACATATATATATATATATATATATATATATATATATATATATATATATATATATATATATATATATATATATATATATATATATATATATATATATATATATATATATATATATATATATATATATATATATAATATATATATATATATATATATATATATATATATATATATATATATATATATATATATATATATATATATATATATATATATAAGAATCTTAATCGGTTGAGTAAGTAAATAAAATAATTAATTATATTTAATAATTAATTATTTAATTGAATATGTGCTTAAATATAAGTGGATGTCAAGATAATCCATTTCGAAATAATGAGAATTCTAAATGATTATCATTCTATATATAGACTATGATCACAAATATATCATCCTATAAGAAGATTATTTCTTTTTATCCCCATTCGAAGAGTTTTCAAGACATTACGAGTACCGGTTGAGAAAAATCCACAAGCCAACCAGTGTCAAACACTTGTCTGTAGACTTTTGTATTTTAGAATTATCGTTGTCATTGTCTAAAAAATTTTCTCATTATATTCATTAAGGTATTCCTATAATCATTAATATCAAAATGTCATAGATCCTAAGGTTTGTGTCCATGGGGAGACGCTTAAGCGCTCCCAGCGTGATGAGTGATCAGTGCATATTTATGCATTTTCTCCTATATTTTTACTTAGGCATTTCTTTACTTTATCTTGATTATTTTTATGTTTTATTTTGTTTTTATATTTTATTTTATTTTGGCTTAATTTGATTTCCGCACTTATTTTTCAGCTTTAGCAGTCTGCACGGAAACGATCATAACTGGAGTTCCGGAAATCCGTTTGAGGCGTTCTAAAATTCGCCGGAAAGCTAAGGTAGAGAACTACGACTTTCGTGTTGGAGTCGAAGTCAGATTCGGAGCCCAAAATTCCAGAATTCCGTTTGAAGTTACTGCATTAGAATTTTATTTTAGTGTTGGGTCATGTATTGGGCCTGGGTTACGTTTACGACCCAGTTGGGTTATGACCCGAATTTGCTTTCTTTTAAAAGGAAAAATACTCGTGTTACTGTTCACCTAGTTACATTTTCACGAAAAATACATTCGGAGCTTTGAGAGAACCATGGAGAGCTAATTCCTTAGAGTCATTCTGCTGTAATCGCGTTCCAACGCTTTGAGGTTTTTACTTTATCAATCTAATTCGTTTCTCTTTAAACACTATTCTATGAATTGCTTTTGCTTAATCTGTTAGTTTATAGAATTGTTTTGATTAAATTCGTATGATTGCATCCTTAGCTTTTATTCGTCGTTACATCGCTTTGTCGTTAATTCGCGTTTATAATTCGTGTTTGCTTAATTCACGAAAACTTAATCCGTTTGCTTAATTTGGAATATAGGATTGTTAATCTAGTTTATGTCTTTTGCGCTTGTTAATTGACATAGGAATCGAATAGAGATCAAAATCGCTTAGGAAATTGGTAAGGTAGAAACCCGTGATAAGCCAGAACCGAAAACAGTAGATTGACTTATTTTGATAATCACTTATTTTAACCGCTTAATTGCATTTTCTTTATTTATCCGATCAGAAACCAAACCAACTCCCCCTCCATTTCGAATTTGGTAGATTAATCACATAAAAGAATTCTTGAGACGATATCCGAGTTGAATTGTCGCTGTATTACGTTTTCATCAAAAACACTCGTTTTGATCCGCGCGACAACTGATCAATGAGGTAGGCCCTCCACGACGGAGAGATGGATTGGGCCGACCCCGTGTGATGAGCGGAACAGAGCAATATATATATATATATATATATATATATATATATATATATATATATATATATATATATATATATATATATATATATATATATATATATATATATATATATATATATATATATATATATATATATATATATATATATATATATATATATATATATATATATATATATATATATATATATATATATATATATATATATATATATATATATATATATAGATATAGATATATAAGAATCTTAATCGGTTGAGTAAGTAAATAAAATAATTAATTATTATTTAATAATTAATTATTTAATTGAATATGTGCTTAAATATAAGTGGATGTCAAGATAATCCATTTCGAAATAATGAGAATTCTAAATGATTATCATTCTATATATAGG
>CAWUDS030004637.1:0-22152 GCA_963859935.3 Lathyrus sativus | reverse complement strand
GTCTCAATATCTTTAATAGGAACACACTAATAGATAGTAAGAGCAAGATTATTTAGACATGTTTTATAAAACGACTTGCATTTTTACTCAATAATTAACTTTATTATGTTTTTGGGTACAATACAACTAATTAATTGATTTACTTTTGTATGTACCATTTATTTCATTTAAGTTGATATATAAATATTAATTTATTTAACTGAATCACTTTTAAAATTATTTCAAGACGTTTTGATGCACCCACCTGCCACATTCATGACATATGTCACATAAGAGTGTAAGTAATTAAATAGGCCTAAGTTACAATATTTATGTTCAAGTATATATATCTTTCAATGAAAATATAGAATCAAGTTTTTGTTTTAAAATATAAAGTTAAAAAAATACATTTAAACTTTAATTTTATTAATTAAACTAATATTTAATTCGTTACATTCTTAGTTAATAAGTGTTAATATAATTAATATGTTTGCATAATAATAATAATTATAATAAAATAATAAAAAAATTTAAAAATTTATATATCAATGTTTTTGTAACTTAGTTAAAGAGTTTATATAGAATGTTATTATTCATCATATAAATTTTGATTTATAAAAATGAGTTAGTCAGTCTTTAATATGACATTTCATATTTATATCTACATATCAAACTTAAAAAGGTGTCAAAAATAATTGGGTATGTTGTAAATTTCACAACCTCTCAAAATAATTAAACGTAATTTTAATATTTTTATTAAAAATGACACATCTTATCTTACCAACGTATTTGTATGGACAAGTTAAATTAAACTCTAATATTATATTTGCAAATATATATTTCTTCTTTGCAAAAACCGTTTAAAATTGATTACGGAAATAAGTCAATAAAATATATACAAATAAAAAGAAGAATATTTAAAAAATTATAGATCACTAATTAATAATATAAGTTGATGTTTTCATTTTTACTTTTATTTTTAGTGATAGATTTATAACTTTTTGAAAATAATATTTTGTAGTAATTTGTATTTATGACATTAGAATTCGATTATAATATACATTTAAGAAAATTGTATAAACTTTGAACGTTATAGTATAACATATTATTGAGATCAAACAAAATATAAACTTTAAATATTACATTTGTGATATATATAATGACATTTAAAAATAAAAGACATTGCCTACAAAAATAAAATAGATTAAATAAAAAACATAATAATAATCCTAAGTCACGAGTGTCTCAATATCTTTAATAGGAACACACTAATAGATAGTAAGAGCAAGATTATTTAGACATGTTTTATAAAACAACTTGCATTTTTACTCAATAATTAACTTTATTATGTTTTTGGGTACAATACAACTAATTAATTGATTTACTTTTGTATGTACCATTTATTTCATTTAAGTTGATATATAAATATTAATTTATTTAACTGAATCACTTTTAAAATTATTTCAAGACGTTTTGATGCACCCACCTGCCACATTCATGACATATGTCACATAAGAGTGTAAGTAATTAAATAGGCCTAAGTTACAATATTTTTGTTCAAGTATATATATCTTTCAATGAAAATATAGAATCAAGTTTTTGTTTTAAAATATAAAGTTAAAAAAATACATTTAAACTTTAATTTTATTAATTAAACTAATATTTAATTCGTTACATTCTTAGTTAATAAGTGTTAATATAATTAATATGTTTGCATAATAATAATAATTATAATAAAATAATAAAAAAATTTAAAAATTTATATATCAATGTTTTTGTAACTTAGTTAAAGAGTTTATATAGAATGTTATTATTCATCATATAAATTTTGATTTATAAAAATGAGTTAGTCAGTCTTTAATATGACATTTCATATTTATATCTACATATCAAACTTAAAAAGGTGTCAAAAATAATTGGGTATGTTGTAAATTTCACAACCTCTCAAAATAATTAAACGTAATTTTAATATTTTTATTAAAAATGACACATCTTATCTTACCAACGTATTTGTATGGACAAGTTAAATTAAACTCTAATATTATATTTGCAAATATATATTTCTTCTTTGCAAAAACCGTTTAAAATTGATTACGGAAATAAGTCAATAAAATATATACAAATAAAAAGAAGAATATTTAAAAAATTATAGATCACTAATTAATAATATAAGTTGATGTTTTCATTTTTACTTTTATTTTTAGTGATAGATTTATAACTTTTTGAAAATAATATTTTGTAGTAATTTGTATTTATGACATTAGAATTCGATTATAATATACATTTAAGAAAATTGTATAAACTTTGAACGTTAGAGTATAACATATTATTGAGATCAAAAAAAATATAAACTTTAAATATTACATTTGTGATATATATAATGACATTTAAAAATAAAAGACATTGCCACAAAAATAAAATAGATTAAATAAAAAACATAATAATAATCCTAAGACACGAGTGTCTCAATATCTTTAATAGGAACACACTAATAGATAGTAAGAGCAAGATTATTTAGACATGTTTTATAAAACAACTTGCATTTTTACTCAATAATTAACTTTATTATGTTTTTGGGTACAATACAACTAATTAATTGATTTACTTTTGTATGTACCATTTATTTCATTTAAGTTGATATATAAATATTAATTTATTTAACTGAATCACTTTTAAAATTATTTCAAGACGTTTTGATGCACCCACCTGCCACATTCATGACATATGTCACATAAGAGTGTAAGTAATTAAATAGGCCTAAGTTACAATATTTTTGTTCAAGTATATATATCTTTCAATGAAAATATAGAATCAAGTTTTTGTTTTAAAATATAAAGTTAAAAAAATACATTTAAACTTTAATTTTATTAATTAAACTAATATTTAATCCGTTACATTCTTAGTTAATAAGTGTTAATATAATTAATATGTTTGCATAATAATAATAATTATAATAAAATAATAAAAAATTTTAAAAATTTATATATCAATGTTGTTGTAACTTAGTTAAAGAGTTTATATAGAATGTTATTATTCATCATATAAATTTTGATTTATAAAAATGAGTTAGTCAGTCTTTAATATGACATTTCATATTTATATCTACATATCAAACTTAAAAAGGTGTCAAAAATAATTGGGTATGTTGTAAATTTCACAACCTCTCAAAATAATTAAACGTAATGTTAATATTTTTATTAAAAATGACACATCTTATCTTACCAACGTATTTGTATGGACAGGTTAAATTAAACTCTAATATTATATTTGCAAATATATATTTCTTCTTTGCAAAAACCGTTTAAAATTGATTACGGAAATAAGTCAATAAAATATATACAAATAAAAAGAAGAATATTTAAAAAATTATAGATCACTAATTAATAATATAAGTTGATGTTTTCATTTTTACTTTTATTTTTAGTGATAGATTTATAACTTTTTGAAAATAATATTTTGTAGTAATTTGTATTTATGACATTAGAATTCGATTATAATATATATCTAAGAAAATTGTATAAACTTTGAACGCTATAGTATAACATATTATTGAGATCAAACAAAATATAAACTTTAAATATTACATTTGTGATATATATAATGACATTTAAAAATAAAAGACATTGCCAACAAAAATAAAATAGATTAAATAAAAAACACAATAATAATCCTAAGACACGAGTGTCTCAATATCTTTAATAGGAACACACTAATAGATAGTAAGAGCAAGATTATTTAGACATGTTTTATAAAACAACTTGCATTTTTACTCAATAATTAACTTTATTATGTTTTTGGGTACAATACAACTAATTAATTGATTTACTTTTGTATGTACCATTTATTTCATTTAAGTTGATATATAAATATTAATTTATTTAACTGAATCACTTTTAAAATTATTTCAAGACGTTTTGATGCACCCACCTGCCACATTCATGACATATGTCGCATAAGAGTGTAAGTAATTAAATAGGCCTAAGTTACAATATTTATGTTCAAGTATATATATCTTTCAATGAAAATATAGAATCAAGTTTTTGTTTTAAAATATAAAGTTAAAAAAATACATTTAAACTTTAATTTTATTAATTAAACTAATATTTAATCCGTTACATTCTTAGTTAATAAGTGTTAATATAATTAATATGTTTGCATAATAATAATAATTATAATAAAATAATAAAAAATTTTAAAAATTTATATATCAATGTTGTTGTAACTTAGTTAAAGAGTTTATATAGAATGTTATTATTCATCATATAAATTTTGATTTATAAAAATGAGTTAGTCAGTCTTTAATATGACATTTCATATTTATATCTACATATCAAACTTAAAAAGGTGTCAAAAATAATTGGGTATGTTCTAAATTTCACATCCTCTCAAAATAATTAAACGTAATGTTAATATTTTTATTAAAAATGACACATCTTATCTTACCAACGTATTTGTATGGACAAGTTAAATTAAACTCTAATATTATATTTGCAAATATATATTTCTTCTTTGCAAAAACCGTTTAAAATTGATTACGGAAATAAGTCAATAAAATATATACAAATAAAAAGAAGAATATTTAAAAAATTATAGATCACTAATTAATAATATAAGTTGATGTTTTCATTTTTACTTTTATTTTTAGTGATAGATTTATAACTTTTTGAAAATAATATTTTGTAGTAATTTGTATTTATGACATTAGAATTCGATTATAATATACATTTAAGAAAATTGTATAAACTTTGAACGCTATAGTATAACATATTATTGAGATCAAACAAAATATAAACTTTAAATATTACATTTGTGATATATATAATGACATTTAAAAATAAAAGACATTGCCAACAAAAATAAAATGGATTAAATAAAAAACACAATAATAATCCTAAGACACAGGTGTCTCAATATCTTTAATAGGAACAAACTAATAGATAGTAAGATCAAGATTATTTAGACATGTTTTATAAAACAACTTGCATTTTTACTCAATAATTAACTTTATTATGTTTTTGGGTACAATACAACTAATTAATTGATTTACTTTTGTATGTACCATTTATTTCATTTAAGTTGATATATAAATATTAATTTATTTAACTGAATCACTTTTAAAATTATTTCAAGACGTTTTGATGGACCCACCTGCCAGATTTATGACATATGTCACATAAGAGTGTAAGTAATTAAATAGGCCTAACTTACAATATTTATGTTCAAGTATATATATCTTTGAATGAAAATATAGAATCAAGTTTTTGTTTTAAAATATAAAGTTAAAAAAATACATTTAAACTTTAATTTTATTAATTAAACTAATATTTAATCTGTTACATTCTTAGTTAATAAGTGTTAATATAATTAATATGTTTGCATAATAATAATTATTATAATATAATAATAAAAAATTTTAAAAATTTATATATCAATGTTGTTGTAACTTAGTTAAAGAGTTTATATAGAATGTTATTATTCATCATATAAATTTTGATTTATAAAAATGAGTTAGTCAGCCTTTAATCTGACATTTCATATTTATATCTACATATCAAACTTAAAAAGGTGTCAAAAATAATTGGGTATGTTGTAAATTTCACAACCTCTCAAAATAATTAAACGTAATGTTAATATTTTTATTAAAAATGACACATCTTATCTTACCAACGTATTTGTATGGACAAGTTAAATTAAACTCTAATATTATATTTGCAAATATATATTTCTTCTTTGCAAAAACCGTTTAAAATTGATTACGGAAATAAGTCAATAAAATATATACAAATAAAAAGAAGAATATTTAAAAAATTATAGATCACTAATTAATAATATAAGTTGATGTTTTCATTTTTACTTTTATTTTTAGTGATAGATTTATAACTTTTTGAAAATAATATTTTGTAGTAATTTGTATTTATGACATTAGAATTCGATTATAATATACATTTAAGAAAATTGTATAAACTTTGAACGCTATAGTATAACATATTATTGAGATCAAACAAAATATAAACTTTAAATATTACATTTGTGATATATATAATGACATTTAAAAATAAAAGACATTGCCAACAAAAATAAAATGGATTAAATAAAAAACACAATAATAATCCTAAGACACAGGTGTCTCAATATCTTTAATAGGAACAAACTAATAGATAGTAAGATCAAGATTATTTAGACATGTTTTATAAAACAACTTGCATTTTTACTCAATAATTAACTTTATTATGTTTTTGGGTACAATACAACTAATTAATTGATTTACTTTTGTATGTACCATTTATTTCATTTAAGTTGATATATAAATATTAATTTATTTAACTGAATCACTTTTAAAATTATTTCAAGACGTTTTGATGGACCCACCTGCCAGATTTATGACATATGTCACATAAGAGTGTAAGTAATTAAATAGGCCTAACTTACAATATTTATGTTCAAGTATATATATCTTTGAATGAAAATATAGAATCAAGTTTTTGTTTTAAAATATAAAGTTAAAAAAATACATTTAAACTTTAATTTTATTAATTAAACTAATATTTAATCTGTTACATTCTTAGTTAATAAGTGTTAATATAATTAATATGTTTGCATAATAATAATTATTATAATATAATAATAAAAAATTTTAAAAATTTATATATCAATGTTGTTGTAACTTAGTTAAAGAGTTTATATAGAATGTTATTATTCATCATATAAATTTTGATTTATAAAAATGAGTTAGTCAGCCTTTAATATGACATTTCATATTTATATCTACATATCAAACTTAAAAAGGTGTCAAAAATAATTGGGTATGTTGTAAATTTCACAACCTCTCAAAATAATTAAACGTAATGTTAATATTTTTATTAAAAATGACACATCTTATCTTACCAACGTATTTGTATGGACAGGTTAAATTAAACTCTAATATTATATTTGCAAATATATATTTCTTCTTTGCAAAAACCGTTTAAAATTGATTACGGAAATAAGTCAATAAAATATATACAAATAAAAAGAAGAATATTTAAAAAATTATAGATCACTAATTAATAATATAAGTTGATGTTTTCATTTTTACTTTTATTTTTAGTGATAGATTTATAACTTTTTGAAAATAATATTTTGTAGTAATTTGTATTTATGACATTAGAATTCGATTATAATATACATTTAAGAAAATTGTATAAACTTTGAACGCTATAGTATAACATATTATTGAGATCAAACAAAATATAAGCTTTAAATATTACATTTGTGATATATATAATGACATTTAAAAATAAAAGACATTGCCAACAAAAATAAAATGGATTAAATAAAAAACACAATAATAATCCTAAGACACAGGTGTCTCAATATCTTTAATAGGAACACACTAATAGATAGTAAGATCAAGATTATTTAGACATGTTTTATAAAACAACTTGCATTTTTACTCAATAATTGACTTTATTATGTTTTTGGGTACAATACAACTAATTAATTGATTTACTTTTGTATGTACCATTTATTTCATTTAAGTTGATATATAAATATTAATTTATTTAACTGAATCACTTTTAAAATTATTTCAAGACGTTTTGATGCACCCACCTGCCAGATTTATGACATATGTCACATAAGAGTGTAAGTAATTAAATAGGCCTAACTTACAATATTTATGTTCAAGTATATATATATCTTTGAATGAAAATATAGAATCAAGTTTTTGTTTTAAAATATAAAGTTAAAAAAATACATTTAAACTTTAATTTTATTAATTAAACTAATATTTAATCTGTTACATTCTTAGTTAATAAGTGTTAATATAATTAATATGTTTGCATAATAATAATTATTATAATATAATAATAAAAAATTTTAAAAATTTATATATCAATGTTGTTGTAACTTAGTTAAAGAGTTTATATAGAATGTTATTATTCATCATATAAATTTTGATTTATAAAAATGAGTTAGTCAGCCTTTAATATGACATTTCATATTTATATCTACATATCAAACTTAAAAAGGTGTCAAAAATAATTGGGTATGTTGTAAATTTCACAACCTCTCAAAATAATTAAACGTAATGTTAATATTTTTATTAAAAATGACACATCTTATCTTACCAACGTATTTGTATGGACAGGTTAAATTAAACTCTAATATTATATTTGCAAATATATATTTCTTCTTTGCAAAAACCGTTTAAAATTGATTACGGAAATAAGTCAATAAAATATATACAAATAAAAAGAAGAATATTTAAAAAATTATAGATCACTAATTAATAATATAAGTTGATGTTTTCATTTTTACTTTTATTTTTAGTGATAGATTTATAACTTTTTGAAAATAATATTTTGTAGTAATTTGTATTTATGACATTAGAATTCGATTATAATATACATTTAAGAAAATTGTATAAACTTTGAACGCTATAGTATAACATATTATTGAGATCAAACAAAATATAAGCTTTAAATATTACATTTGTGATATATATAATGACATTTAAAAATAAAAGACATTGCCAACAAAAATAAAATGGATTAAATAAAAAACACAATAATAATCCTAAGACACAGGTGTCTCAATATCTTTAATAGGAACACACTAATAGATAGTAAGATCAAGATTATTTAGACATGTTTTATAAAACAACTTGCATTTTTACTCAATAATTGACTTTATTATGTTTTTGGGTACAATACAACTAATTAATTGATTTACTTTTGTATGTACCATTTATTTCATTTAAGTTGATATATAAATATTAATTTATTTAACTGAATCACTTTTAAAATTATTTCAAGACGTTTTGATGCACCCACCTGCCAGATTTATGACATATGTCACATAAGAGTGTAAGTAATTAAATAGGCCTAACTTACAATATTTATGTTCAAGTATATATATATCTTTGAATGAAAATATAGAATCAAGTTTTTGTTTTAAAATATAAAGTTAAAAAAATACATTTAAACTTTAATTTTATTAATTAAACTAATATTTAATCTGTTACATTCTTAGTTAATAAGTGTTAATATAATTAATATGTTTGCATAATAATAATAATTATAATATAATAATAAAAAATTTTAAAAATTTATATATCAATGTTGTTGTAACTTAGTTAAAGAGTTTATATAGAATGTTATTATTCATCATATAAATTTTGATTTATAAAAATGAGTTAGTCAGCCTTTAATATGACATTTCATATTTATATCTACATATCAAACTTAAAAAGGTGTCAAAAATAATTGGGTATGTTGTAAATTTCACAACCTCTCAAAATAATTAAACGTAATGTTAATATTTTTATTAAAAATGACACATCTTATCTTACCAACGTATTTGTATGGACAAGTTAAATTAAACTCTAATATTATATTTGCAAATATATATTTCTTCTTTGCAAAAACCGTTTAAAATTGATTACGGAAATAAGTCAATAAAATATATACAAATAAAAAGAAGAATATTTAAAAAATTATAGATCACTAATTAATAATATAAGTTGATGTTTTCATTTTTACTTTTATTTTTAGTGATAGATTTATAACTTTTTGAAAATAATATTTTGTAGTAATTTGTATTTATGACATTAGAATTCGATTATAATATACATTTAAGAAAATTGTATAAACTTTGAACGCTATAGTATAACATATTATTGAGATCAAACAAAATATAAACTTTAAATATTACATTTGTGATATATATAATGACATTTAAAAATAAAAGACATTGCCAACAAAAATAAAATGGATTAAATAAAAAACACAATAATAATCCTAAGACACAGGTGTCTCAATATCTTTAATAGGAACAAACTAATAGATAGTAAGATCAAGATTATTTAGACATGTTTTATAAAACAACTTGCATTTTTACTCAATAATTGACTTTATTATGTTTTTGGGTACAATACAACTAATTAATTGATTTACTTTTGTATGTACCATTTATTTCATTTAAGTTGATATATAAATATTAATTTATTTAACTGAATCACTTTTAAAATTATTTCAAGACGTTTTGATGGACCCACCTGCCAGATTTATGACATATGTCACATAAGAGTGTAAGTAATTAAATAGGCCTAACTTACAATATTTATGTTCAAGTATATATATCTTTGAATGAAAACATAGAATCAAGTTTTTGTTTTAAAATATAAAGTTAAAAAAATACATTTAAACTTTAATTTTATTAATTAAACTAATATTTAATCTGTTACATTCTTAGTTAATAAGTGTTAATATAATTAATATGTTTGCATAATAATAATTATTATAATATAATAATAAAAAATTTTAAAAATTTATATATCAATGTTGTTGTAACTTAGTTAAAGAGTTTATATAGAATGTTATTATTCATCATATAAATTTTGATTTATAAAAATGAGTTAGTCAGCCTTTAATATGACATTTCATATTTATATCTACATATCAAACTTAAAAAGGTGTCAAAAATAATTGGGTATGTTGTAAATTTCACAACCTCTCAAAATAATTAAACATAATGTTAATATTTTTATTAAAAATGACACATCTTATCTTACCAACGTATTTGTATGGACAAGTTAAATTAAACTCTAATATTATATTTGCAAATATATATTTCTTCTTTGCAAAAACCGTTTAAAATTGATTACGGAAATAAGTCAATAAAATATATACAAATAAAAAGAAGAATATTTAAAAAATTATAGATCACTAATTAATAATATAATTTGATGTTTTCATTTTTACTTTTATTTTTAGTGATAGATTTATAACTTTTTGAAAATAATATTTTGTAGTAATTTGTATTTATGACATTAGAATTCGATTATAATATACATTTAAGAAAATTGTATAAACTTTGAACGCTATAGTATAACATATTATTGAGATCAAACAAAATATAAGCTTTAAATATTACATTTGTGATATATATAATGACATTTAAAAATAAAAGACATTGCCAACAAAAATAAAATGGATTAAATAAAAAACACAATAATAATCCTAAGACACAGGTGTCTCAATATCTTTAATAGGAACACACTAATAGATAGTAAGATCAAGATTATTTAGACATGTTTTATAAAACAACTTGCATTTTTACTCAATAATTAACTTTATTATGTTTTTGGGTACAATACAACTAATTAATTGATTTACTTTTGTATGTACCATTTATTTCATTTAAGTTGATATATAAATATTAATTTATTTAACTGAATCACTTTTAAAATTATTTCAAGACGTTTTGATGCACCCACCTGCCAGATTTATGACATATGTCACATAAGAGTGTAAGTAATTAAATAGGCCTAACTTACAATATTTATGTTCAAGTATATATATCTTTGAATGAAAACATAGAATCAAGTTTTTGTTTTAAAATATAAAGTTAAAAAAATACATTTAAACTTTAATTTTATTAATTAAACTAATATTTAATCTGTTACATTCTTAGTTAATAAGTGTTAATATAATTAATATGTTTGCATAATAATAATAATTATAATATAATAATAAAAAATTTTAAAAATTTATATATCAATGTTGTTGTAACTTAGTTAAAGAGTTTATATAGAATGTTATTATTCATCATATAAATTTTGATTTATAAAAATGAGTTAGTCAGCCTTTAATATGACATTTCATATTTATATCTACATATCAAACTTAAAAAGGTGTCAAAAATAATTGGGTATATTTTAAATTTCACAACCTCTCAAAATAATTAAACATAATGTTAATATTTTTATTAAAAATGACACATCTTATCTTACCAACGTATTTGTATGGACAAGTTAAATTAAACTCTAATATTATATTTGCAAATATATATTTCTTTTTTGCAAAAACCGTTTAAAATTGATTATGGAAATAAGTCAATAAAATATATACAAATAAAAAGAAGAATATTTAAAAAATTATAGATCACTAATTAATAATATAATTTGATGTTTTCATTTTTACTTTTATTTTTAGTGATAGATTTATAACTTTTTGAAAATAATATTTTGTAGTAATTTGTATTTATGACATTAGAATTCGATTATAATATACATTTAAGAAAATTGTATAAACTTTGAACGCTATAGTATAACATATTATTGAGATCAAACAAAATATAAGCTTTAAATATTACATTTGTGATATATATAATGACATTTAAAAATAAAAGACATTGCCAACAAAAATAAAATGGATTAAATAAAAAACACAATAATAATCCTAAGACACAGGTGTCTCAATATCTTTAATAGGAACACACTAATAGATAGTAAGATCAAGATTATTTAGACATGTTTTATAAAACAACTTGCATTTTTACTCAATAATTAACTTTATTATGTTTTTGGGTACAATACAACTAATTAATTGATTTACTTTTGTATGTACCATTTATTTCATTTAAGTTGATATATAAATATTAATTTATTTAACTGAATCACTTTTAAAATTATTTCAAGACGTTTTGATGCACCCACCTGCCAGATTTATGACATATGTCACATAAGAGTGTAAGTAATTAAATAGGCCTAACTTACAATATTTATGTTCAAGTATATATATCTTTGAATGAAAACATAGAATCAAGTTTTTGTTTTAAAATATAAAGTTAAAAAAATACATTTAAACTTTAATTTTATTAATTAAACTAATATTTAATCTGTTACATTCTTAGTTAATAAGTGTTAATATAATTAATATGTTTGCATAATAATAATAATTATAATATAATAATAAAAAATTTTAAAAATTTATATATCAATGTTGTTGTAACTTAGTTAAAGAGTTTATATAGAATGTTATTATTCATCATATAAATTTTGATTTATAAAAATGAGTTAGTCAGCCTTTAATATGACATTTCATATTTATATCTACATATCAAACTTAAAAAGGTGTCAAAAATAATTGGGTATATTTTAAATTTCACAACCTCTCAAAATAATTAAACATAATGTTAATATTTTTATTAAAAATGACACATCTTATCTTACCAACGTATTTGTATGGACAAGTTAAATTAAACTCTAATATTATATTTGCAAATATATATTTCTTCTTTGCAAAAACCGTTTAAAATTGATTATGGAAATAAGTCAATAAAATATATACAAATAAAAAGAAGAATATTTAAAAAATTATAGATCACTAATTAATAATATAATTTGATGTTTTCATTTTTACTTTTATTTTTAGTGATAGATTTATAACTTTTTGAAAATAATATTTTGTAGTAATTTGTATTTATGACATTAGAATTCGATTATAATATACATTTAAGAAAATTGTATAAACTTTGAACGCTATAGTATAACATATTATTGAGATCAAACAAAATATAAGCTTTAAATATTACATTTGTGATATATATAATGACATTTAAAAATAAAAGACATTGCCAACAAAAATAAAATGGATTAAATAAAAAACACAATAATAATCCTAAGACACAGGTGTCTCAATATCTTTAATAGGAACACACTAATAGATAGTAAGATCAAGATTATTTAGACATGTTTTATAAAACAACTTGCATTTTTACTCAATAATTGACTTTATTATGTTTTTGGGTACAATACAACTAATTAATTGATTTACTTTTGTATGTACCATTTATTTCATTTAAGTTGATATATAAATATTAATTTATTTAACTGAATCACTTTTAAAATTATTTCAAGACGTTTTGATGCACCCACCTGCCAGATTTATGACATATGTCACATAAGAGTGTAAGTAATTAAATAGGCCTAACTTACAATATTTATGTTCAAGTATATATATCTTTGAATGAAAACATAGAATCAAGTTTTTGTTTTAAAATATAAAGTTAAAAAAATACATTTAAACTTTAATTTTATTAATTAAACTAATATTTAATCTGTTACATTCTTAGTTAATAAGTGTTAATATAATTAATATGTTTGCATAATAATAATAATTATAATATAATAATAAAAAATTTTAAAAATTTATATATCAATGTTGTTGTAACTTAGTTAAAGAGTTTATATAGAATGTTATTATTCATCATATAAATTTTGATTTATAAAAATGAGTTAGTCAGCCTTTAATATGACATTTCATATTTATATCTACATATCAAACTTAAAAAGGTGTCAAAAATAATTGGGTATGTTGTAAATTTCACAACCTCTCAAAATAATTAAACGTAATGTTAATATTTTTATTAAAAATGACACATCTTATCTTACCAACGTATTTGTATGGACAGGTTAAATTAAACTCTAATATTATATTTGCAAATATATATTTCTTCTTTGCAAAAACCGTTTAAAATTGATTATGGAAATAAGTCAATAAAATATATACAAATAAAAAGAAGAATATTTAAAAAATTATAGATCACTAATTAATAATATAATTTGATGTTTTCATTTTTACTTTTATTTTTAGTGATAGATTTATAACTTTTGACAATAATATTTTGTAGTAATTTGTATTTATGACATTAGAATTCGATTATAATATACATTTAAGAAAATTGTATAAACTTTGAACCCTATAGTATAACATATTATTGAGATCAAACAAAATATAAACTTCAAATATTACATTTGTGATATATATAATGACATTTAAAAATAAAAGGCATTGCCAACAAAAATAAAATAGATTAAATAAAAAACACAATAATAATCCTAAGACACGAGTGTCTCAATATCTTTAATAGGAACACACTAATAGATAGTAAGAGCAAGATTATTTAGACATGTTTTATAAAACGACTTGCATTTTTACTCAATAATTAACTTTATTATGTTTTTGTGTACAATACAACTAATTAATTGATTTACTTTTGTATGTACCATTTATTTCATTTAAGTTGATATATAAATATTAATTTATTTAACTGAATCACTTTTAAAATTATTTCAAGACGTTTTGATGCACCCACCTGCCAGATTTATGACATATGTCACATAAGAGTGTAAGTAATTAAATAGGCCTAACTTACAATATTTATGTTCAAGTATATATATCTTTGAATGAAAACATAGAATCAAGTTTTTGTTTTAAAATATAAAGTTAAAAAAATACATTTAAACTTTAATTTTATTAATTAAACTAATATTTAATCTGTTACATTCTTAGTTAATAAGTGTTAATATAATTAATATGTTTGCATAATAATAATAATTATAATATAATAATAAAAAAATTTAAAAATTTATATATCAATGTTGTTGTAACTTAGTTAAAGAGTTTATATAGAATGTTATTATTCATCATATAAATTTTGATTTATAAAAATGAGTTAGTCAGCCTTTAATATGACATTTCATATTTATATCTACATATCAAACATAAAAAGGTGTAAAAAATAATTGGGTATATTTTAAATTTCACAACCTCTCAAAATAATTAAACGTAATGTTAATATTTTTAGTAATACAGCGACAACTCAACTCGCATATCGTCTCAAAGATTCTTTTATGTGATTAATCTACCAAATTCGAAATGGAGGGGGAGTTGGTTTGGTTTCTGATCGGATAAATAAAGAAAATGCAATTAAGCGGTTAAAATAAGTGATTATCGAAATAAGTCAATCTACTGTTTTCGGTTCCGGCTTATCACGGGTTTCTACGTTACCAATTTCCTAAGCGATTTCGATCTGTATTCGATTCCTATGCCAATTAACAAGCGCAAAAGACATAAACTAGATTAACAATCCTATATTCCAAATTAAGCAAACGGATTAAGTTTTCGTGAATTAAGCAAACACTAATTATAAACGCGAATGAACGACAAAGCGACGTAACAGCGAATAAAAGCTAAGGATGCAATCATACGAATTTAATCAAAACAATTCTATAAACTAACAGATTAAGCAAAAGCAATTCATAGAATAGTGTTGAAAGAGAAACGAATTAGATTGATAAAGTAAAAACCTCAAAGCGTTGGAACGCGATTACAGCAGAATGACTCTAAGGAATTAGATCTCCATGGTTCTCTCAAAGCTCCGAATGTATTTTTCGTGAAAATGTAACTAGGTGAACAGTAACACGAGTATTTTTCCTTTAAAAAGAAAGCAAATTCGGGTCATAACCCAACTGGGTCGAAAACATAACCCAGGCCCAATACATGACCCAACACTAAAATAAAATTCTAATGCAGTAACTTCAAACGGAATTCTGGAATTTTGGGCACCGAATCTGACTTCCGCTCAAACATGAAAGTCGTAGCTCTCTCTCTTAGCTTTCCGGCGATTTTTAGAACGCCTCAAACGGATTTCCGGAACTCCAGTTATGACCGTTTCCGTGCAGACTGCTAAAGCTGAAAAATAAGTGGCAAATCAAATTAAGCCAAAAATAAAATAAAATATATAAACAAAATAAAACATAAAAATAATGAAGATAAAGTAAAGAAATGCCTAAGTAAAAATATAGGAGAAAGTGCATAAATATGCACTGATCACTCATCACGCTGGGAGCGCTTAAGCTTCTCCCCATGGACACAAACCTTAGGATCAATGACATTTTGATATTAATGATTATAGGAGTACCTTGACGAATATAATGAGAAAGATTTTTAAACAATGACAACGATAATTCTAAAATACAAAAGTGTAGAGACAAGTGTTTGACACTGGTTGTCTTGTGGATTTTTCTCAACCGGTACTCGTAATGTCTTGAAAACTCTTCGAATGGGGAGAAAAATAGATAATTTTCTTATAGCATGATATATTTGAGATCATAGCCTATATATAGAATGATAATCATTTAAAATTCTCATTATTTCGAAATGGATTATCTTGACATCCACTTATATTTAAGCACATATTCAATTAAATAATTAATTATTAAATATAATTAATTATTTTATTTACTTACTCAAATGATTAAGATTCTTATATATATATATATATATATATATATATATATATATATATATATATATATATATATATATATATATATATATATATATATATATATATATATATATATATATATATATATATATATATATATATATATATATATATATATATATATATATATATATATTATTCTGTCCCACTCATCACACGGGGTCGGCCCAATCCATCTCTCCGTCGTGGAGGGCCTAGCTCATTGATCAGTTGTCGCACGCAGATCAAAACGAGTGTTTTTGATGAAAACATAATACAACGACAATTCAACTCGGATATCGTCTCAAAGATTCTTTTATGTGATTAATCTACCAAATTCGAAATGGAGGGGGAGTTGGTTTGGTTTCTGATCGGATAAATAAAGAAAATGCAATTAAGCGGTTAAAATAAGTGATTATCAAAATAAGTCAATCTACTGTTTTCGGTTCCGGCTTATCACGGGTTTCTACCTTACCAATTTCCTAAGCGATTTCGATCTCTATTCGATTCCTATGTCATATAACAAGCGCAAAACACATAAACTAGATTAACAATCCTATATTCCAAATTAAGCAAACGGATTAAGTTTTCGTGAATTAAGCAAACACGAATTATAAACGCGAATTAACGACAAAGCGACGTAAAAGCGAATAAAAGCTAAGGATGAAATCATACGAATTTAATCAAAACAATTCTATAAACTAACAGATTAAGCAAAAGCAATTCATAGAATAGTGTTGAAAGAGAAACGAATTAGATTGATAAAGTAAAAACCTCAAAGCGTTGGAACGCGATTACAGCAGAATGACTCTAAGGAATTAGCTCTCCATGGTTCTCTCAAAGCTTCGAATGTATTTTTCATGAAAATGTAACTAGGTGAACAGTAACATGAGTATTTTTCCTTTAAAAAGAAAGCAAATTTGGGTCATAACCCAACTGGGTCGAAAACATAACCCAGGCCCAATACATGACCCAACACTAAAATAAAATTCTAATGCAGTAACTTCAAACGGAATTCTGGAATTTTGGGCACCGAATCTGACTTCCGCTCAAACACAAAAGTTGTAGCTCTCTCTCTTAGCTTTCCGGCGACTTTTAGAACGCCTCAAACGGATTTCCGGCACTCTAGTTATGATCGTTTCCGTGCAGACTGCTAAAGCTGAAAAATAAGTGCGGAAATCAAATTAAGGCAAAAATAAAATAAAATATAAAAACAAAATAAAACATAAAAATAATCAAGATAAAGTAAATAAATGCCTAAGTAAAAATATAGGAGAAAGTGCATAAATATGCACTGATCACTCATCACGCTGGGAGCGCTTAAGCGTCTCCCCATGGACACAAACCTTAGGATCTATGACATTTTGATATTAATGATTATAGGAATACCTTGACGAATAGAATGAGAAAGATTTTTAAACAATGACAACGATAATTCTAAAATACAAAAGTGTAGAGACAAGTGTTTGACACTGGTTGGCTTGTGGATTTTTCTCAACCGGTACTCGTAATGTCTTGAAAACTCTTCGAATGGGGAGAAAAAGAGATAATTTTCTTATAACATGATATATTTGAGATCATAGCCTATATATAGAATGATAATCATTTAAAATTCTCATTATTTCGAAATGGATTATCTTGACATCCACTTATATTTAAGCACATATTCAATTAAATAATTAATTATTAAATATAATTAATTATTTTATTTACTTACTCAACCGATTAAGATTCTTATATATATAAATAAATATATATATATATATATATATATATATATATATATATATATATATATATATATATATATATATATATATATATATATATATATATATATATATGTATATATATATATATATATATATATATATATATATATATAAATATATATATATATATATATATATATATATATATATATATATTATATATATATATATATATATATATATATATATATATATATATATATATATATATATATATATATATATATATATATATAT
The DNA here is from genome assembly GCA_963859935.3 of Lathyrus sativus. Taxonomy (NCBI): domain Eukaryota; kingdom Viridiplantae; phylum Streptophyta; class Magnoliopsida; order Fabales; family Fabaceae; genus Lathyrus; species Lathyrus sativus. Next base: position 3,289 of record CAWUDS030004637.1, on the reverse strand, counting down.
ATATATATATATATATATATATATATATATATATATATATATATATATATATATATATATATATATATATATATATATATATATATATATATATATAATATATATATATATATATATATATATATATATATATATATAATATATATATATATATATATATATATATATATATATAATATATATATATATATATATATATATATATATATATATATATATATATATATATATATATATATATATATATATATATATATATATATATACATATATATATATATATATATATATATATATATATATATATATATATATATATATATATATATATATATATATATATATATATATATATATATATATATATATATATATATATATATATATATATATATATATATATATATATATATATATATATATATATTCTATATTATATATATATATATATATATATATATATATATATGTTGCGGTTAGAATATGATATCAAATTATTAATTAATTTGAATCGCATCTTTAGTTCACAACCGCTCTTTGATTTATCCGAAGGAAAAGGTCAAAAGAGGAAAACCTAATTTTGCATCGTAAAGACAATGCGGGGAGAGATCTAGGTAAGGGGTTGGTTAAGCTTAGGGAAGGTACTAGCACCCTAAACTTCTGTAGTACTCTACAGGAACCTTTTGTTTATTGTATGCTTTTTATTTTATTTTATTATCTGCTTTAATATATATTGAGCTAAGGGATAGAGTGACCTAAAGACCTAAGGGTTAGTCCTAAGTTTACTCGGCAAGACATTGCATCTTGTGCCTACATATCCTGACGGGAATGGAATCAGAGTAATTGTAGTTCCCCTCGAAAGGGAGGTTAGAAACGTCTTGACTGTGGTCAAGGTTTCAATGGGGAATAAACGTATCTTAAGGACACGCTTATGTGGAGTCTTTGAAACTCCTATTTCTACGTTGAATTTGTTAATTAAAAATTTAGGGTTGAAATTAGGGATTCCACGGCGGGAAACCCTAAAACAAAGTACGGCGACTCTTTGACCTAAAACTAGGGTAAAGGGTATTTTTGTCCACGGCGGGACGCCTAGGTTAATTAGGGTTTGAGACGGCTAAAACTAGGGTTATTGACTCGGCGGTCAAACAGCTAGACCTAATTCCTTCGGAGGGATTCTAATGGTAAAAACATGCAAAATACGACAAATTACTATTCAGCAGAATTAAAGTGCGGAAAAATAAAGAAAGCGGTAAAAAAAGCATCGCGACGATCACTCGCGTAAATTACAAATTCCCAAAAAATGCAAAATAAAATAACTGCGACCATGGCCTCGCGTAAATTACATCCATGGAACAAAAACGAACAAATGAAATAATAACGAGTTAAAACAAACAAATTAACGAGGGTTAGACAAAAATGAAACGGCTAAATCACAACTTATTTCTTTTTGAGTTTTTATTGAGAAGAGGAGAGGAGAATTAATTTCATGCTTAAATGGAGAAACTATTCTAATTATTTACTAAAAATTTTAATAAAGAAACTGGTTTTAATTTTAATGAAAAAATGTCTTGAAAAAAAAATGTTTTAATGTTATCGAAAATAAATGTTTTAAATTTTAATTAAAAATGTTTAATTTTAATGAAAAAATTTGATTTAAATTCAACGAAAAAGGTTTTAATTTTTGTTTTAGTGAAAGAAAGGTCATTTTTTAATTTTTGTGTTAACTTAATGAAAAATGGTTTTAATTGGAAAAAGCTTTAATTAAGAAAAACTGTTTTATTTAGAAATATGTTTTTAAATAAAAAATGATTTAATTTTTGAAAAAAACTTTTTACAAAGATCTTAATTTTTTAAAAAACTAATTACGTTATGTTTTTTTTTGTTGTTGAAATAGCTTACCTAAACTTAATTGCATTATTAATTACAAACTACATAGTTAATATAAATGAAAAAATAAACAATTGAATAATAAAATAAAAAAAAATGAAACGTAAATAAAAGGCTTCTGCCGTTTTCTCCCTGGATGACTATCGAAGCTTTTCCTCTCCTTCAATCCTTGCATGTCATCTTCTATTTATTCTTCCCATTAATCTACAATCAATGAACAAAACAACACACAAAAATCATAAAATGTCGTAAATCAAAGGAAAGAGAAAGCTTACGGTAACGACGATGATGTTGAACGAACTGAGCCTCCGCCGTTGGGACTTTTTGCTCGCCGGTAGCACTTGGCCGATGATGAATTCAAACTTGTTAGGGTTCTTCCAAAAAAAATTCCTTCTTCTGATAAATCGTGAGAACGGCCGCCGTTTTTTCTCTTTTGTCTCCTTCTCCTTTTATCAAATGCAACTCATGTTTATATAGGTAACAAATTAGGGTTAACTCTAACCTAATGCCTATTTTAAAGCCCAACTTAAATAATTAGTCAAAACTAAAAAAACAAACTAAAACAAACTTAAAAGAATAAAATCTTTTCTAATATTTTTAATTTTATGATTTTTGATGTTTTTATGAGTAATATGGAAAAAAGTGAAAAAATAATATTTTTTAAAAAATAATTTAAATAAAATACGAAAATAATAATTAAATAATAAAAAAAAACTATTTTGTTATTTTTTTTTATAAAAATAGAAAAGTTAGAATAAAAATAAAAGAAAAACAAAAAGTGAAGAAGGTGGGATTTGAACTCTCGACCTCTCACACTCACAACTCCTTACACACGGTCTCTTCCCAATTGTGCCATTTTATTCATTCAAAATAAAGTGGCACTAGAAACTATGTAAAGGTAGGACAAATTTGGGGTGCAACAGATGCCCCTATTTAAATAGCTTCACCGGATGATTTGAGCAGCGGAGACTCGAGAAATCGCGGTGAAAGGGATTTAAATACAGATAACCGGAAATTTGGCCCCTAGATGTAGTGATATGCAATGATATGGACAAAATAACACGAACTATAATGACAATGCCATGAATCTAATATGATGCGTATGATGAAAATGAAAAAAATGCACGGATGCAGACGAAACAACGTCACAGGGGACGGCGCAACGAGGAAATGCACTGGGGAAGAAGACACGCGGTGGTGACAAGGTAACATATGATCCACACGGAGGTAGGACCAGGTAAACGACAGACGCTAGAGTTTTCGGGACATTCCTTGAAGAGATCGAGCGGGATCTTCAGGACTCACCAGATAACATATAGGGAGAGACAACATCAGAACATTTCAGAAGAACATCGAAAAGGAGACACGTCGTATCTGGAAGAACGTCAGATAGACATGACAC
>CAWUDS030004636.1:0-80357 GCA_963859935.3 Lathyrus sativus | reverse complement strand
TTCATCACCAAATTTCTTGTTTCTTCGTCAGTAAACCGCAGAGTTAAACGACTATAAATGAATGACAAATAAATTATATCAAAAATGGGTAATCCCTAAAATTAAATAGTTAACTCAATTTCATTTGTGTTTACCATAATCACATTGTATTATGGTATAATAGATGTAAGAAAATTCTATATTTTTCTTCTTCTCCATCAACAAAATTTTGGTTTCTTAACCTCTAAGAAACTAAGTTAAGAGACTACAAATGAATGACCCATAATTTATACATATGCATAACAATTCAAATTAAATAGTAAAGCTCAATATTTTTTATATTCATCGAATCCAAATTGACTTATGGTATATTACATCTAAAAATCTTCAATATGTTTCTTCACCATCCCAAAGTTTTAGGTGTTTTATCACTATTCAAAATACATAATAGACTATAGTAGATGTAAAAAACTAATTTATATTTTATTTTTCTACTCCACATAATTTTAGGTTTTTGCCCACTAAAAAACAAAGTTAAAAAGCTATAATCCATGACATATTTTTTTTATAAAATAGGTAATAATTAAAATATACGATCAAGCTAGAATTTATTTATATTTACAATTTCACATTGAATTATGGTTTGTTAGACGTAAATATATTCAATATGCTTCTTCTTCATCACCAAATTTCTTGTTTCTTCGTCAGTAAACCGCAGAGTTAAACGACTATAAATGAATGACAAATAAATTATATCAAAAATGGGTAATCCCTAAAATTAAATAGTTAACTCAATTTCATTTGTGTTTACCATAATCACATTGTATTATGGTATAATAGATGTAAGAAAATTCTATATTTTTCTTCTTCTCCATCAACAAAATTTTGGTTTCTTAACCTCTAAGAAACTAAGTTAAGAGACTACAAATGAATGACCCATAATTTATACATATGCATAACAATTCAAATTAAATAGTAAAGCTCAATATTTTTTATATTCATAGAATCCAAATTGACTTATGGTATATTACATCTAAAAATCTTCAATATGTTTCTTCATCATCCCAAAGTTTTAGGTGTTTTACCACTATTCAAAATACATAATAGACTATAGTAGATGTAAAAAATTAATTTATATTTTATTTTTCTACTCCACGTAATTTTAGGTTTTTGCCCACTAAAAAACAAAGTTAAAAGGCTATAATCCATGACGTATTTTTTTTATAAAATAGGTAATAATTAAAATATACGATCAAGCTAGAATTTTTTATATTTACAATTTCACATTGAATTATGGTTTATTAGACGTAAATATATTCAATATGCTTCTTCTTCATCACCAAATTTCTTGTTTCTTCGTCAGTAAACCGCAGAGTTAAACGAATATAAATGAATGACAAATAAATTATATCAAAAATGGGTAATCCCTAAAATTAAATATTTAACTCAATTTCATTTGTGTTCACCATATTCACATTGTATTATGGTATAATTGATGTAAGAAAATTCGATATTTTTCTTCTTCTCCATCAACAAAATTTTGGTTTCTTAACCTCTAAGAAACTAAGTTAAGAGACTACAAATGAATGACCCATAATTTATACATATGCATAACAATTAAAATTAAATAGTAAAGCTCAATATTTTTTATATTCATCGAATCCAAATTGACTTATGGTATATTACATCTAAAAATATTCAATATGTTTCTTCACCATCCCAAAGTTTTAGGTTTTTTATCACTGTTCAAAATACATAATAGACTATAGAAGATGTAAAAAATTAATTTATGTTTTATTTTTCAACACCACGTAATTTTAGGTTTTTGCCCACTAAAAAACAAAGTTATAAGGCTATAATCCGTGACGTATTTTTTTTTATAAAATAGGTAATAATTAAAATATACGATCAAGCTAGAATTTACTTATATTTACCATTTTCACATTGAATTATGGTTTATTAGATGTAAATATATTCAAATATGCTTCTTCTTCATCACCAAATTTCTTTTTTCTTCGTCAGTAAGCCGCAGAGTTAAACGACTATAAAAGAATGACAAATAAATTATATCAAAAATGGGTAATCACTAAAATTAAATATTTAACTCAATTTCATTTGTGTTCACCATAATCACATTGTATTATGGTATAATAGATGTTAAAAAATTCGATATTTTTCTTCTTCTCCATCAACAAAATTTTGGTTTCTTAACCTCTAAGAAACTAAGTTAAGAGACTGCAAATGAATGACCCATAATTTATACATATGCATAACAATTCAAATTAAATAGTAAAGCTCAATATTTTTTATATTCATCGAATCCAAATTGACTTATGGTATATTACATCTAAAAATCTTCAATATGTTTCTTCACCATCCCAAAGTTTTAGGTGTTTTATCACTATTCAAAATACATAATAGACTATAGTAGATGTAAAAAACTAATTTATATTTTATTTTTCTACTCCACATAATTTTAGGTTTTTGCCCACTAAAAAACAAAGTTAAAAAGCTATAATCCATGACATATTTTTTTTATAAAATAGGTAATAATTAAAATATACGATCAAGCTAGAATTTATTTATATTTACAATTTCACATTGAATTATGGTTTGTTAGACGTAAATATATTCAATATGCTTCTTCTTCATCACCAAATTTCTTGTTTCTTCGTCAGTAAACCGCAGAGTTAAACGACTATAAATGAATGACAAATAAATTATATCAAAAATGGGTAATCCCTAAAATTAAATAGTTAACTCAATTTCATTTGTGTTCACCATATTCACATTGTATATATTGGTATAATTGATGTAAGAAAATTCTATATTTTTCTTCTTCTCCATCAACAAAATTTTGGTCTATTAACCTCTAAGAAACTAAGTTAAGAGACTACAAATGAATGACCCATAATTTATACATATGCATAACAATTCAAATTAAATAGTAAAGCTCAATATTTTTTATATTCATCGAATCCAAATTGACTTATGGTATATTACATCTAAAAATCTTCAATATGTTTCTTCATCATCCCAAAGTTTTAGGTGTTTTATCACTATTCAAAATACATAATAGACTATAGTAGATGTAAAAAATTAATTTATGTTTTATTTTTCAACTCCACGAAATTTAGGTTTTTGCCCACTAAAAAACAAAGTTAAAAGGCTATAATCCATGACGTATTTTTTTTGATAAAATAGGTAATAATTAAAATATACGATCAAGCTAGAATTTACTTATATTTACCATTTTCACATTGAATTATGGTTTATTAGACGTAAATATATTCAATATGCTTCTTCTTCATCACCAAATTTCTTTTTTTCTTCGTCAGTAAGCCGCAGAGTTAAACGCCTATAAATGAATGACAAATATATTTTATCAAAAATGGGTAATCACTAAAATTAAATATTTAACTCAATTTTATTTGTGTTCACCATATTCACATTGTATTATGGTATAATAGATGTAAGAAAATTCTATATTTTTCTTCTTCTCCATCAACAAAATTTTGGTCTCTTAACCTCTAAGAAACTAAGTTAAGAGACTACAAATGAATGACCCATAATTTATACATATGCATAACAATTCAAATTAAATAGTAAAGCTCAATATTTTTTATATTCATAGAATCCAAATTGACTTATGGTATATTACATCTAAAAATCTTCAATATGTTTCTTCACCATCCCAAAGTTTTAGGTGTTTTATCACTATTCAAAATACATAATAGACTATAGTAGATGTAAAAAACTAATTTATATTTTATTTTTCTACTCCACGTAATTTTAGGTTTTTGCCCACTAAAAAACAAAGTTAAAAGGCTATAATCCATGACATATTTTTTTTATAAAATAGGTAATAATTAAAATATACGATCAAGCTAGAATTTATTTATATTTACCATTTCACATTGAATTATGGTTTATTAGATGTAAATATATTCAATATGCTTCTTCTTCATCACCAAATTTCTTGTTTCTTCGTCAATAAACCGCAGAGTTAAACGACTATAAATGAATGACAAATAAATTATATCAAAAATGGGTAATCCCTAAAATTAAATAGTTAACTCAATTTCATTCGTGTTTACCATAATCACATTGTATTATGTTATAATAGATGTAAAAAAATTCTATATTTTTCTTCTTCTCCATCACCAAAATTTTGGTTTCTTAACCTCTAAGAAACTAAGTTAAGAGACTACAAATGAATGACCCATAATTTATTCATATGCATAACAATTAAAATTAAATAGTAAAGCTCAATATTTTTTATATTCATCGAATCCAAATTGACTTATGGTATATTACATCTAAAAATTTTCAATATGTTTCTTCACCATCCCAAAGTTTTAGGTTTTATATCACTATTCAAAATACATAATAGACTATAGAAGATGTAAAAAATTAATTTATGTTTTATTTTTCAACTCCACGAAATTTTAGGTTTTTGCCCACTAAAAAACAAAGTTAAAAGGCTATAATCCATGACGTATTTTTTTTGATAAAATAGGTAATAATTAAAATATACGATCAAGCTAGAATTTACTTATATTTACCATTTTCACATTGAATTATGGTTTATTAGACGTAAATATATTCAATATGCTTCTTCTTCATCACCAAATTTCTTTTTTCTTCGTCAGTAAGCCGCAGAGTTAAACGCCTATAAATGAATGACAAATATATTTTATCAAAAATGGGTAATCACTAAAATTAAATATTTAACTCAATTTTATTTGTGTTCACCATATTCACATTGTATTATGGTATAATAGATGTAAGAAAATTCTATATTTTTCTTCTTCTCCATCAACAAAATTTTGGTCTCTTAACCTCTAAGAAACTAAGTTAAGAGACTACAAATGAATGACCCATAATTTATACATATGCATAACAATTCAAATTAAATAGTAAAGCTCAATATTTTTTATATTCATCGAATCCAAATTGACTTATGGTATATTACATCTAAAAATCTTCAATATGTTTCTTCATCATCCCAAAGTTTTAGGTGTTTTACCACTATTCAAAATACATAATAGACTATAGTAGATGTAAAAAATTAATTTATATTTTATTTTTCTACTCCACGTAATTTTAGGTTTTTGCCCACTAAAAAACAAAGTTAAAAGGCTATAATCCATGACGTATTTTTTTTATAAAATAGGTAATAATTAAAATATACGATCAAGCTAGAATTTTTTATATTTACAATTTCACATTGAATTATGGTTTATTAGACGTAAATATATTCAATATGCTTCTTCGTCATCACCAAATTTCTGTTTCTTCGTCAGTAAACCGCAGAGTTAAACGAATATAAATGAATGACAAATAAATTATATCAAAAATGGGTAATCCCTAAAATTAAATATTTAACTCAATTTCATTTGTGTTCACCATATTCACATTGTATTATGGTATAATTGATGTAAGGAAATTCGATATTTTTCTTCTTCTCCATCAACAAAATTTTGGTTTCTTAACCTCTAAGAAACTAAGTTAAGAGACTACAAATGAATGACCCATAATTTATACATATGCATAACAATTCAAATTAAATAGTAAAGCTCAATATTTTTTTATATTCATCGAATCCAAATTGACTTATGGTATATTACATCTAAAAATCTTCAATATGTTTCTTCATCATCCCAAAGTTTTAGGTGTTTTATCACTATTCAAAATACATAATAGACTATAGTAGATGTAAAAAATTAATTTATATTTTATTTTTCTACTCCACGTAATTTTAGGTTTTTGCCCACTAAAAAACAAAGTTAAAAGGTTATAATCCATGACGTATTTTTTTTATAAAATAGGTAATAATTAAAATATACGATCAAGCTAGAATTTATTTATATTTACCATTTCACATTGAATTATGGTTTATTAGATGTAAATATATTCAATATGCTTCTTCTTCATCACCAAATTTCTTGTTTCTTCGTCAGTAAACCGCAGAGTTAAACGACTATAAATGAATGACAAATAAATTATATCAAAAATGGGTAATCCCTAAAATTAAATATTTAACTCAATTTCATTTGTGTTCACCATAATCACATTGTATTATGGTATAATAGATGTAAAAAAATTCTATATTTTTCTTCTTCACCATCACCAAAATTTTGGTTTCTTAACCTCTAAGAAACAAAGTTAAGAGACTACAAATGAATGACCCATAATTTATTCATATGCATAACAATTCAAAATAAATAGAAAAGCTCAATATTTTTTATACTCATCGAATCCAAATTGACTTATGGTATATTACATCCAAAAATATTCAATACGTTTCTTCACCATCCCAAAGTTTTAGGTTTTTTATCACTATTCAAAATACATAATAGACTATAGTAGATGTAAAAAATTAATTTATATTTTATTTTTCTACTCCACGTAATTTTAGGTTTTTGCCCACTAAAAAACAAAGTTAAAAGGCTATAATCCATGACGTATTTTTTTTATAAAATAGGTAATAATTAAAATATACGATCAAGCTAGAATTTATTTATATTTACCATTTCACATTGAATTATGGTTTATTAGATGTAAATATATTCAATATGCTTATTCTTCATCACCAAATTTCTTGTTTCTTCGTCAGTTAACCGCAGAGTTAAACGACTATAAACGAATGACAAATAAATTATATCAAAAATGGGTAATCCCTAAAATTAAATATTTAACTCAATTTCATTTGTGTTCACCATAATCACATTGTATTATGTTATAATAGATGTAAAAAAATTCTATATTTTTCTTCTTCTCCATCAACAAAATTTTGGTTTCTTAACCTCTAAGAAACTAAGTTAAGAGACTACAAATGAATGACCCATAATTTATTCATATGCATAACAATTCAAATTAAATAGTAAAGCTCAATATTTTTTATATTCATCGAATCCAAATTGACTTATGGTATATTACATCCAAAAATATTCAATATGTTTCTTCACCATCCCAAAGTTTTAGGTTTCTTATCACTATTCAAAATACATAATAGACTGTAGTAGATGTAAAAAATTAATTTATATTTTATTTTTCTACTCCACGTAATTTTAGGTTTTTGCCCACTAAAAAACAAAGTTAAAAGGCTATAATCCATGATGTATTTTTTTTATAAAATAGGTAATAATTAAAATATACGATCAAGCTAGAATTTATTTATATTTACCATTTCACATTGAATTATGGTTTATTAGATGTAAATATATTCAATATGCTTATTCTTCATCACCAAATTTCTTGTTTCTTCGTCAGTAAACCGCAGAGTTAAACGACTATAAATGAATGACAAATAAATTATATCAAAAATGGATAATCCCTAAAATTAAATATTTAACTCAATTTCATTTGTGTTCACCATAATCACATTGTATTATGTTATAATAGATGTAAAAAAATTCTATATTTTTCTTCTTCTCCATCAACAAAATTTTGGTCTATTAACCTCTAAGAAACTAAGTTAAGAGACTACAAATGAATGACCCATAATTTATTCATATGCATAACAATTCAAATTAAATAGTAAAGCTCAATATTTTTTATATTCATCGAATCCAAATTGACTTATGGTATATTACATCCAAAAATATTCAATATGTTTCTTCACCATCCCAAAGTTTTAGGTTTCTTATCACTATTCAAAATACATAATAGACTGTAGTAGATGTAAAAAATTAATTTATATTTTATTTTTCTACTCCACGTAATTTTAGGTTTTTGCCCACTAAAAAACAAAGTTAAAAGGCTATAATCCATGATGTATTTTTTTTATAAAATAGGTAATAATTAAAATATACGATCAAGCTAGAATTTATTTATATTTACCATTTCACATTGAATTATGGTTTATTAGATGTAAATATATTCAATATGCTTATTCTTCATCACCAAATTTCTTGTTTCTTCGTCAGTAAACCGCAGAGTTAAACGACTATAAATGAATGACAAATAAATTATATCAAAAATGGATAATCCCTAAAATTAAATATTTAACTCAATTTCATTTGTGTTCACCATAATCACATTGTATTATGTTATAATAGATGTAAAAAAATTCTATATTTTTCTTCTTCTCCATCACCAAAATTTTGGTTTCTTAACCTCTAAGAAACTAAGTTAAGAGACTACAAATGAATGACCCATAATTTATTCATATGCATAACAATTCAAATTAAATAGTAAAGCTCAATATTTTTTATATTCATCGAATCCAAATTGACTTATGGTATATTACATCCAAAAATATTCAATATGTTTCTTCACCATCCCAAAGTTTTAGGTTTCTTATCACTATTCAAAATACATAATAGACTATAGTAGATGTAAAAAATTAATTTATATTTTATTTTTCTACTCCACGTAATTTTAGGTTTTTGCCCACTAAAAAACAAAGTTAAAAGGCTATAATCCATGATGTATTTTTTTTTATAAAATAGGTAATAATTAAAATAAACGATCAAGCTAGAATTTATTTATATTTACCATTTCACATTGAATTATGGTTTATTAGATGTGAATATATTCAATATGCTTCTTCTTCATCACCAAATTTCTTGTTTCTTCGTCAGTAAACCGCAGAGTTAAACGACTATAAATGAATGACAAATAAATTATATCAAAAATGGGTAATCCCTAAAATTAAATATTTAACTCAATTTCATTTGTGTTCACCATAATCACATTGTATTATGGTATAATAGATGTTTAAAAGTTCTATATTTTTCTTCTTCTCCATCACCAAAATTTTGGTTTCTTAACCTCTAAGAAACTAAGTTAAGAGACTAAAAATGAATGACCCATAATTTATACATATGCATAACAATTCAAATTAAATAGTAAAGCTCAATATTTTTTATATTCATCGAATCCAAATTGACTTATGGTATATTACATCCAAAAATATTCAATATGTTTCTTCACCATCCCAAAGTTTTAGGTTTCTTATCACTATTCAAAATACATAATAGACTATAGTAGATGTAAAAAATTAATTTATATTTTATTTTTCTACTCCACGTAATTTTAGGTTTTTGCCCACTAAAAAACAAAGTTAAAAGGCTATAATCAATGATGTATTTTTTTTATAAAATAGGTAATAATTAAAATATACGATCAAGCTAGAATTTATTTATATTTACCATTTCACATTGAATTATGGTTTATTAGATGTAAATATATTCAATATGCTTCTTCTTCATCACCAAATTTCTTGTTTCTTCGTCAGTAAACCGCAGAGTTAAACGACTATAAATGAATGACAAATAAATTATATCAAAAATGGGTAATCCTTAAAATTAAATATTTAACTCAATTTCATTTGTGTTCACCATAATCACATTGTATTATGGTATAATAGATGTTTAAAAATTCTATATTTTTCTTCTTCTCCATCACCAAAATTTTGGTTTCTTAACCTCTAAGAAACTAATTTATGAGACTACAAATGAATGACCCATAATTTATACATATGCATAACAATTCAAATTAAATAGTAAAGCTCAATATTTTTTATATTCATCGAATCCAAATTGACTTATGGTATATTACATCCAAAAATATTCAATATGTTTCTTCACCATCCCAAAGTTTTAGGTTTTTTATCACTATTCAAAATACATAATAGACTATAGTAGATGTAAAAAATTAATTTATATTTTATTTTTCTACTCCACGTAATTTTAGGTTTTTGCCCACTAAAAAACAAAGTTAAAAGGCTATAATCCATGATGTATTTTTTTTATAAAATAGGTAATAATTAAAATATACGATCAAGCTAGAATTTATTTATATTTACCATTTCACATTGAATTATGGTTTATTAGATGTAAATATATTCAATATGCTTCTTCTTCATCACCAAATTTCTTGTTTCTTCGTCAGTAAACCGCAGAGTTAAACGACTATAAATGAATGACAAATAAATTATATCAAAAATGGGTAATCCCTAAAATTAAATATTTAACTCAATTTCATTTGTGTTCACCATAATCACATTGTATTATGGTATAATAGATGTTTAAAAATTCTAGATTTTTCTTCTTCTCCATCACCAAAATTTTGGTTTCTTAACCTCTAAGAAACTAAGTTAAGAGACTACAAAAGAATGACCCATAATTTATACATATGCATAACAATTCAAATTAAATAGTAAAGCTCAATATTTTTTATATTCATCGAATCCAAATTGACTTATGGTATATTACATTCAAAAATATTCAATATGTTTCTTCACCATCCCAAAGTTTTAGGTTTCTTATCACTATTCAAAATACATAATAGACTATAGTAGATGTAAAAAATTAATTTATATTTTATTTTTCTACTCCACGTAATTTTAGGTTTTTGCCCACTAAAAAACAAAGTTAAAAGGCTATAATCCATGATGTATTTTTTTTATAAAATAAGTAATAATTAAAATATACGATCAAGCTAGAATTTATTTATATTTACCATTTCATATTGAATTATGGTTTATTAGATGTAAATATATTCAATATGCTTCTTCTTCATCACCAAATTTCTTGTTTCTTCGTCAGTAAACCGCAGAGTTAAACGACTATAAATGAATGACAAATAAATTATATCAAAAATGGGTAATCCCTAAAATTAAATATTTAACTCAATTTCATTTGTGTTCACCATAATCACATTGTATTATGGTATAATAGATGTTTAAAAATTCTAGATTTTTGTTCTTCTCCATCACCAAAATTTTGGTTTCTTAACCTCTAAGAAACTAAGTTAAGAGACTACAAATGAATGACCCATAATTTATACATATGCATAACAATTCAAATTAAATAGTAAAGCTCAATATTTTTTATATTCATCGAATCCAAATTGAGTTATGGTATATTACATCCAAAAATATTCAATATGTTTCTTCACCATCCCAAAGTTTTAGGTTTCTTATCACTATTCAAAATACATAATAGACTATAGTAGATGTAAAAAATTAATTTATATTTTATTTTTCTACTCCACGTAATTTTAGGTTTTTGCCCACTAAAAAACAAAGTTAAAAGGCTATAATCCATGATGTATTTTTTTTATAAAATAGGTAATAATTAAAATATACGATCAAGCTAGAATTTATTTATATTTACCATTTCACATTGAATTATGGTTTATTAGATGTAAATATATTCAATATGCATCTTCTTCATCACCAAATTTCTTGTTTCTTCGTCAGTAAACCGCAGAGTTAAACGACTATAAATGAATGACAAATAAATTATATCAAAAATGGGTAATCCCTAAAATTAAATATTTAACTCAATTTCATTTGTGTTCACCATAATCACATTGTATTATGGTATAATAGATGTAAAAAAATTCTATATTTTTCTTCTTCACCATCACCAAAATTTTGGTTTCTTAACCTCTAAGAAATTAAGTTAAGAGACTACAAATGAATGACCCATAATTTATTCATATGCATAACAATTTAAATTAAATAGTAAAGCTCAATATTTTTTATATTCATCGAATCCAAATTGAGTTATGGTATATTACATCCAAAAATATTCAATATGTTTCTTCACCATCCCAAAGTTTTAGGTTTCTTATCACTATTCAAAATACATAATAGACTATAGTAGATGTAAAAAATTAATTTATATTTTATTTTTCTACTCCACGTAATTTTAGGTTTTTGCCCACTAAAAAACAAAGTTAAAAGGCTATAATCCATGATGTATTTTTTTTATAAAATAGGTAATAATTAAAATATACGATCAAGCTAGAATTTATTTATATTTACCATTTCACATTGAATTATGGTTTATTAGTTGTAAATATATTCAATATGCTTCTTCTTCATCACCAAATTTCTTGTTTCTTCGTCAGTAAACCGCAGAGTTAAACGACTATAAATGAATGACAAATAAATTATATCAAAAATGGGTAATCCCTAAAATTAAATATTTAACTCAATTTCATTTGTGTTCACCATAATCACATTGTATTATGGTATAATAGATGTAAAAAAATTCTATATTTTTCTTCTTCACCATCACCAAAATTTTGGTTTCTTAACCTCTAAGAAATTAAGTTAAGAGACTACAAATGAATGACCCATAATTTATTCATATGCATAACAATTTAAATTAAATAGTAAAGCTCAATATTTTTTATATTCATCGAATCCAAATTGAGTTATGGTATATTACATCCAAAAATATTCAATATGTTTCTTCACCATCCCAAAGTTTTAGGTTTCTTATCACTATTCAAAATACATAATAGACTATAGTAGATGTAAAAAATTAATTTATATTTTATTTTTCTACTCCACGTAATTTTAGGTTTTTGCCCACTAAAAAACAAAGTTAAAAGGCTATAATCCATGATGTATTTTTTTTATAAAATAGGTAATAATTAAAATATACGATCAAGCTAGAATTTATTTATATTTACCATTTCACATTGAATTATGGTTTATTAGATGTAAATATATTCAATATGCTTCTTCTTCATCACCAAATTTCTTGTTTCTTCGTCAGTAAACCGCAGAGTTAAACGACTATAAATGAATGACAAATAAATTATATCAAAAATGGGTAATCCCTAAAATTAAATATTTAACTCAATTTCATTTGTGTTCACCATAATCACATTGTATTATGGTATAATAGATGTAAAAAAATTCTATATTTTTCTTCTTCACCATCACCAAAATTTTGGTTTCTTAACCTCTAAGAAATTAAGTTAAGAGACTACAAATGAATGACCCATAATTTATTCATATGCATAACAATTTAAATTAAATAGTAAAGCTCAATATTTTTTATATTCATCGAATCCAAATTGACTTATGGTATATTACATCCAAAAATATTCAATATGTTTCTTCACCATCCCAAAGTTTTAGGTTTTTTATCACTATTCACAATACATAATAGACTATAGTAGATGTAAAAAATTAATTTATATTTTATTTTTCTACTCCACGTAATTTTAGGTTTTTGCCCACTAAAAAACAAAGTTAAAAGGCTATAATCCATGATGTATTTTTTTATAAAATAGGTAATAATTAAAATATACGATCAAGCTAGAATTTATTCATATTTACCATTTCACATTGAATGATGGTTTATTAGATGTAAATATATTCAATATGCTTCTTCTTCATCACCAAATTTCTTGTTTCTTCGTCAGTAAACCGCAGAGTTAAACGACTATAAATGAATGACAAATAAATTATATCAAAAATGGGTAATCCCTAAAATTAAATATTTAACTCAATTTCATTTGTGTTCACCATAATCACATTGTATTATGGTATAATAGATGTTTAAAAATTCTATATTTTTCTTCTTCTCCATCACCAAAATTTTGGTTTCTTAACCTCTTAGAAACTAAGTTAAGAGACTACAAATGAATGACCCATAATTTATTCATATGCATAACAATTCAAATTAAATAGTAAAGCTCAATATTTTTTATATTCATCGAATCCAAATTGACTTATGGTATATTACATCCAAATATATTCAATATGTTTCTTAACCATCCCAAAGTTTTAGGTTTTTTATCACTATTCAAAATACATAATAGACTATAGTAGATGTAAAAAATTAATTTATATTTTATTTTTCTACTCCACGTAATTTTAGCTTTTTGCCCACTAAAAAACAAAGTTAAAAGGCTATAATCCATGATGTATTTTTTTTATAAAATAGGTAATAATTAAAATATACGATCAAGCTAGAATTTATTTATATTTACCATTTCACATTGAATTATGGTTTATTAGATGTAAATATATTCAATATGCTTCTTCTTCATCACCAAATTTCTTGTTTCTTCGTCAGTAAACCGCAGAGTTAAACGACTATAAATGAATGACAAATAAATTATATCAAAAATGGGTAATCCCTAAAATTAAATATTTAACTCAATTTCATTTGTGTTCACCATAATCACATTGTATTATGGTATAATAGATGTTTAAAAATTCTATATTTTTCTTCTTCTCCATCACCAAAATTTTGGTTTCTTAACCTCTAAGAAACTAAGTTAAGAGACTACAAATGAATGACCCATAATTTATACATATGCATAACAATTCAAATTAAATAGTAAAGCTCAATATTTTTTATATTCATCGAATCCAAATTGACTTATGGTATATTACATCCAAAAATATTCAATATGTTTCTTCACCATCCCAAAGTTTTAGGTTTTTTATCACTATTCACAATACATAATAGACTATAGTAGATGTAAAAAATTAATTTATATTTTATTTTTCTACTCCACGTAATTTTAGGTTTTTGCCCACTAAAAAACAAAGTTAAAAGGCTATAATCCATGATGTATTTTTTTTATAAAATTGGTAATAATTAAAACATACGATCAAGCTAGAATTTATTTATATTTACCATTTCACATTGAATTATGGTTTATTAGATGTAAATATATTCAATATGCTTCTTCTTCATCACCGAATTTCTTGTTTCTTCGTCAGTAAACCGCAGAGTTAAACGACTATAAATGAATGACAAATAAATTATATCAAAAACGGATAATCCCTAAAATTAAATATTTAACTCAATTTCATTTGTGTTCACCATAATCACATTGTATTATGGTATAATAGATGTTTAAAAATTCTATATTTTTCTTCTTCTCCATCACCAAAATTTTGGTTTCTTAACCTCTAAGAAACTAAGTTAAGAGACTACAAATGAATGACCCATAATTTATACATATGCATAACAATTCAAATTAAATAGTAAAGCTCAATATTTTTTATATTCATCTAATCCAAATTGACTTATGGTATATTACATCCAAAAATATTCAATATGTTTCTTCACCATCCCAAAGTTTTAGGTTTTTTATCACTATTCAAAATACATAATAGACTATAGTAGATGTAAAAAATTAATTTATATTTTATTTTTCTACTCCACGTAATTTTAGGTTTTTGCCCACTAAAAAACAAAGTTAAAAGGCTATAATCCATGATGTATTTTTTTTATAAAATAGGTAATAATTAAAATATACGATCAAGCTAGAATTTATTTATATTTACCATTTCACATTGAATTATGGTTTATTAGATGTAAATATATTCAATATGCTTCTTCTTCATCACCAAATTTCTTGTTTCTTCGTCAGTAAACCGCAGAGTTAAACGACTATAAATGAATGACAAATAAATTATATCAAAAATGGGTAATCCTTAAAATTAAATATTTAACTCAATTTCATTTGTGTTCACCATAATCACATTGTATTATGGTATAATAGATGTTTAAAAATTCTATATTTTTCTTCTTCACCATCACCAAAATTTTGGTTTCTTAACCTCTAAGAAACTAAGTTAAGAGACTACAAATGAATGACCCATAATTTATTCATATGCATAACAATTCAAATTAAATAGTAAAGCTCAATATTTTTTATATTCATCGAATCCAAATTGACTTATGGTATATTACATCCAAAAACATTCAATATGTTTCTTCACCATCCCAAAGTTTTAGGTTTTTTATCACTATTCAAAATACATAATAGACTATAGTAGATGTAAAAAATTAATTTATATTTTATTTTTCTACTCCACGTAATTTTAGGTTTTTGCCCACTAAAAACCAAAGTAAAAAGGCTATAATCCATGATGTATTTTTTTTTATAAAATAGGTAATAATTAAAACATAAGATCAAGCTAGAATTTATTTATATTTACCATTTCACATTGAATTATGGTTTATTAGATGTAAATATATTCAATATGCTTCTTCTTCATCACCGAATTTCTTGTTTCTTCGTCAGTAAACCGCAGAGTTAAACGACTATAAATGAATGACAAATAAATTATATCAAAAATGGGTAATCCCTAAAATTAAATATTTAACTCAATTTCATTTGTGTTCACCATAATCACATTGTATTATGTTATAATAGATGTAAAAAAATTCTATATTTTTCTTCTTCACCATCACCAAAAGTTTGGTTTCTTAACCTCTAAGAAACTAAGTTAAGAGACTAGAAATGAATGACCCATAATTTATTCATATACATAACAATTCAAATTAAATAGTAAAGCTCAATATTTTTTATATTCATCGAATCCAAATTGACTTATGGTATATTACATCCAAAAATATTCAATATGTTTCTTCACCATCCCAAAGTTTTAGGTTTTTTATCACTATTCAAAATACATAATAGACTATATTAGATGTAAAAAATTAATTTATATTTTATTTTTCTACTCCATGTAATTTTAGGTTTTTGCCCACTAAAAAACAAAGTTAAAAGGCTATAATCCATGATGTATTTTTTTTATAAAATAGGTAATAATTAAAACATACGATCAAGCTAGAATTTATTTATATTTACCATTTCACATTGAATTATGGTTTATTAGATGTAAATATATTCAATATGCTTCTTCTTCATCACCGAATTTCTTGTTTCTTCGTCAGTAAACCGCAGAGTTAAACGACTATAAATGAATGACAAATAAATTATATCAAAAATGGGTAATCCCTAAAATTAAATATTTAACTCAATTTCATTTGTGTTCACCATAATCACATTGTATTATGTTATAATAGATGTAAAAAAATTCTATATTTTTCTTCTTCACCATCACCAAAAGTTTGGTTTCTTAACCTCTAAGAAACTAAGTTAAGAGACTACAAATGAATGACCCATAATTTATTCATATACATAACAATTCAAATTAAATAGTAAAGCTCAATATTTTTTATATTCATCGAATCCAAATTGACTTATGGTATATTACATCCAAAAATATTCAATATGTTTCTTCACCATCCCAAAGTTTTAGGTTTTTTATCACTATTCAAAATACATAATAGACTATATTAGATGTAAAAAATTAATTTATATTTTATTTTTCTACTCCACGTAATTTTAGGTTTTTGCCCACTAAAAAACAAAGTTAAAAGGCTATAATCCATGATGTATTTTTTTTATAAAATAGGTAATAATTAAAACATACGATCAAGCTAGAATTTATTTATATTTACCATTTCACATTGAATTATGGTTTATTAGATGTAAATATATTCAATATGCTTCTTCTTCATCACCGAATTTCTTGTTTCTTCGTCAGTAAACCGCAGAGTTAAACGACTATAAATGAATGACAAGTAAATTATATCAAAAATGGGTAATCCCTAAAATTAAATATTTAACTCAATTTCATTTGTGTTCACCATAATCACATTGTATTATGTTATAATAGATGTAAAAAAATTCTATATTTTTCTTCTTCACCATCCCCAAAATTTTGGTTTCTTAACCTCTAAGAAACTAAGTTAAGAGACTACAAATGAATGACCCATAATTTATTCATATGCATAACAATTCAAATTAAATAGTAAAGGTCAATATTTTTTATATTCATCGAATCCAAATTGACTTATGGTATATTACATCCAAAAATATTCAATATGTTTCTTCACCATCCCAAAGTTTTAGGTTTTTTATCACTATTCAAAATACATAATAGACTATAGTAGATGTAAAAAATTAATTTATATTTTATTTTTCTACTCCACGTAATTTTAGGTTTTTGCCCACTAAAAAACAAAGTTAAAAGGCTATAATCCATGATGTATTTTTTTTATAAAATAGGTTATAATTAAAAAATACGATCAAGCTAGAATTTATTTATATTTACCATTTCACATTGAATTATGGTTTATTAGATGTAAATATATTCAATATGCTTCTTCTTCATCACCAAATTTCTTGTTTCTTCGTCAGTAAACCGCAGAGTTAAACGACTATAAATGAATGACAAATAAATTATATCAAAAATGGGTAATCCCTAATATTAAATATTTAACTCAATTTCATTTGTGTTCACCATAATCACATTGTATTATGTTATAATAGATGTAAAAAAATTCTATATTTTTCTTCTTCACCATCACCAAAATTTTGGTTTCTTAACCTCTAAGAAACTAAGTTAAGAGACTACAAATGAATGACCCATAATTTATTCATATGCATAATATTCAATATGTTTCTTCACCATCCCAAAGTTTTAGGTTTTTTATCACTATTCAAAATACATAATAGACTATAGTAGATGTAAAAAATTAATTTATATTTTATTTTTCTACTCCACGTAATTTTAGGTTTTTGCCCACTAAAAAACAAAGTTAAAAGGCTATAATCCATGATGTATTTTTTTTATAAAATAGCTAATAATTAAAATATAAGATCAAGCTAGAATTTATTTATATTTACCATTTCACATTGAATTATGGTTTATTAGATGTAAATATATTCAATATGCTTCTTCTTCATCACCAAATTTCTTGTTTCTTCGTCAGTAAACCGCAGAGTTAAACGACTATAAATGAATGACAAATAAATTATATCAAAAATGGGTAATCCCTAAAATTAAATATTTAACTCAATTTCATTTGTGTTCACCATAATCACATTGTATTATGGTATAATAGATGTTTAAAAATTCTATATTTTTCTTCTTCTCCATCACCAAAATTTTGGTTTCTTAACCTCTAAGAAACTAAGTTAAGAGACTACAAATGAATGACCCATAATTTATTCATATGCATAACAATTCAAATTAAATAGTAAAGCTCAATATTTTTTATATTCATCGAATCCAAATTGACTTATGGTATATTACATCCAAAAATATTCAATATGTTTCTTCACCATCCCAAAGTTTTAGGTTTCTTATCACTATTCAAAATACATAATAGACTGTAGTAGATGTAAAAAATTAATTTATATTTTATTTTTCTACTCCACGTAATTTTAGGTTTTTGCCCACTAAAAAACAAAGTTAAAAGGCTATAATCCATGATGTATTTTTTTTATAAAATAGGTAATAATTAAAATATACGATCAAGCTAGAATTTATTTATATTTACCATTTCACATTGAATTATGGTTTTTTAGATGTAAATATATTCAATATGCTTCTTCTTCATCACCAAATTTCTTGTTTCTTCGTCAGTAAACCGCAGAGTTAAACGACTATAAATGAATGACAAATAAATTATATCAAAAATGGGTAATCCCTAAAATTAAATATTTAACTCAATTTCATTTGTGTTCACCATAATCACATTGTATTATGGTATAATAGATGTTTAAAAATTCTATATTTTTCTTCTTCTCCATCACCAAAATTTTGGTTTCTTAACCTCTAAGAAACTAAGTTAAGAGACTACAAATGAATGACCCATAATTTATTCATATGCATAACAATTCAAATTAAATAGTAAAGCTCAATATTTTTTATATTCATCGAATCCAAATTGACTTATGGTATATTACATCCAAAAATATTCAATATGTTTCTTCACCATCCCAAAGTTTTAGGTTTCTTATCACTATTCAAAATACATAATAGACTATAGTAGATGTAAAAAATTAATTTATATTTTATTTTTCTACTCCACGTAATTTTAGGTTTTTGCCCACTAAAAAACAAAGTTAAAAGGCTATAATCCATGATGTATTTTTTTTATAAAATAGGTAATAATTAAAATATACGATCAAGCTAGAATTTATTTATATTTACCATTTCACATTGAATTATGGTTTATTAGATGTAAATATATTCAATATGCTTCTTCTTCATCACCGAATTTCTTGTTTCTTCGTCAGTAAACCGCAGAGTTAAACGACTATAAATGAATGACAAATAAATTATATCAAAAATGGGTAATCCCTAAAATTAAATATTTAACTCAATTTCATTTGTGTTCACCATAATCACATTGTATTATGTTATAATAGATGTAAAAAAATTCTATATTTTTCTTCTTCACCATCCCCAAAATTTTGGTTTCTTAACCTCTAAGAAACTAAGTTAAGAGACTACAAATGAATGACCCATAATTTATTCATATGCATAACAATTCAAATTAAATAGTAAAGCTCAATATTTTTTATATTCATCGAATCCAAATTGACTTATGGTATATTACATCCAAAAATATTCAATATGTTTCTTCACCATCCCAAAGTTTTAGGTTTCTTATCACTATTCAAAATACATAATAGACTATAGTAGATGTAAAAAATTAATTTATATTTTATTTTTCTACTCCACGTAATTTTAGGTTTTTGCCCACTAAAAAACAAAGTTAAAAGGCTATAATCCATGATGTATTTTTTTTATAAAATAGGTAATAATTAAAATATATGATCAAGCTAGAATTTATTTATATTTACCATTTCACATTGAATTATGGTTTATTAGATGTAAATATATTCAATATGCTTCTTCTTCATCACCAAATTTCTTGTTTCTTCGTCAGTAAACCGCAGAGTTAAACGACTATAAATGAATGACAAATAAATTATATCAAAAATGGGTAATCCCTAATATTAAATATTTAACTCAATTTCATTTGTGTTCACCATAATCACATTGTATTATGTTATAATAGATGTAAAAAAATTCTATATTTTTCTTCTTCACCATCACCAAAATTTTGGTTTCTTACCCTCTAAGAAACTAAGTTAAGAGACTACAAATGAATGACCCATAATTTATTCATATGCATAATATTCAATATGTTTCTTCACCATCCCAAAGTTTTAGGTTTTTTATCACTATTCAAAATACATAATAGACTATAGTAGATGTAAAAAATTAATTTATATTTTATTTTTCTACTCCACGTAATTTTAGGTTTTTGCCCACTAAAAAACAAAGTTAAAAGGCTATAATCCATGATGTATTTTTTTTATAAAATAGCTAATAATTAAAATATAAGATCAAGCTAGAATTTATTTATATTTACCATTTCACATTGAATTATGGTTTATTAGATGTAAATATATTCAATATGCTTCTTCTTCATCACCAAATTTCTTGTTTCTTCGTCAGTAAACTGCAGAGTTAAACGACTATAAATGAATGACAAATAAATTATATCAAAAATGGGTAATCCCTAAAATTAAATATTTAACTCAATTTCATTTGTGTTCACCATAATCACATTGTATTATGGTATAATAGATGTTTAAAAATTCTATATTTTTCATCTTCTCCATCACCAAAATTTTGGTTTCTTAACCTCTAAGAAACTAAGTTAAGAGACTACAAATGAATGACCCATAATTTATTCATGTGCATAACAATTCAAATTAAATAGTAAAGCTCAATATTTTTTATATTCATCGAATCCAAATTGACTTATGGTATATTACATCCAAAAATATTCAATATGTTTCTTCACCATCCCAAAGTTTTAGGTTTTTTATCACTATTCAAAATACATAATAGACTATATTAGATGTAAAAAATTAATTTATATTTTATTTTTCTACTCCACGTAATTTTAGGTTTTTGCCCACTAAAAAACAAAGTTAAAAGGCTATAATCCATGATGTATTTTTTTTATAAAATAGGTAATAATTAAAACATACGATCAAGCTAGAATTTATTTATATTTACCATTTCACATTGAATTATGGTTTATTAGATGTAAATATATTCAATATGCTTCTTCTTCATCACCGAATTTCTTGTTTCTTCGTCAGTAAACCGCAGAGTTAAACGACTATAAATGAATGACAAGTAAATTATATCAAAAATGGGTAATCCCTAAAATTAAATATTTAACTCAATTTCATTTGTGTTCACCATAATCACATTGTATTATGTTATAATAGATGTAAAAAAATTCTATATTTTTCTTCTTCACCATCCCCAAAATTTTGGTTTCTTAACCTCTAAGAAACTAAGTTAAGAGACTACAAATGAATGACCCATAATTTATTCATATGCATAACAATTCAAATTAAATAGTAAAGGTCAATATTTTTTATATTCATCGAATCCAAATTGACTTATGGTATATTACATCCAAAAATATTCAATATGTTTCTTCACCATCCCAAAGTTTTAGGTTTTTTATCACTATTCAAAATACATAATAGACTATAGTAGATGTAAAAAATTAATTTATATTTTATTTTTCTACTCCACGTAATTTTAGGTTTTTGCCCACTAAAAAACAAAGTTAAAAGGCTATAATCCATGATGTATTTTTTTTATAAAATAGGTTATAATTAAAAAATACGATCAAGCTAGAATTTATTTATATTTACCATTTCACATTGAATTATGGTTTATTAGATGTAAATATATTCAATATGCTTCTTCTTCATCACCAAATTTCTTGTTTCTTCGTCAGTAAACCGCAGAGTTAAACGACTATAAATGAATGACAAATAAATTATATCAAAAATGGGTAATCCCTAATATTAAATATTTAACTCAATTTCATTTGTGTTCACCATAATCACATTGTATTATGTTATAATAGATGTAAAAAAATTCTATATTTTTCTTCTTCACCATCACCAAAATTTTGGTTTCTTAACCTCTAAGAAACTAAGTTAAGAGACTACAAATGAATGACCCATAATTTATTCATATGCATAATATTCAATATGTTTCTTCACCATCCCAAAGTTTTAGGTTTTTTATCACTATTCAAAATACATAATAGACTATAGTAGATGTAAAAAATTAATTTATATTTTATTTTTCTACTCCACGTAATTTTAGGTTTTTGCCCACTAAAAAACAAAGTTAAAAGGCTATAATCCATGATGTATTTTTTTTATAAAATAGCTAATAATTAAAATATAAGATCAAGCTAGAATTTATTTATATTTACCATTTCACATTGAATTATGGTTTATTAGATGTAAATATATTCAATATGCTTCTTCTTCATCACCAAATTTCTTGTTTCTTCGTCAGTAAACCGCAGAGTTAAACGACTATAAATGAATGACAAATAAATTATATCAAAAATGGGTAATCCCTAAAATTAAATATTTAACTCAATTTCATTTGTGTTCACCATAATCACATTGTATTATGGTATAATAGATGTTTAAAAATTCTATATTTTTCTTCTTCTCCATCACCAAAATTTTGGTTTCTTAACCTCTAAGAAACTAAGTTAAGAGACTACAAATGAATGACCCATAATTTATTCATATGCATAACAATTCAAATTAAATAGTAAAGCTCAATATTTTTTATATTCATCGAATCCAAATTGACTTATGGTATATTACATCCAAAAATATTCAATATGTTTCTTCACCATCCCAAAGTTTTAGGTTTCTTATCACTATTCAAAATACATAATAGACTGTAGTAGATGTAAAAAATTAATTTATATTTTATTTTTCTACTCCACGTAATTTTAGGTTTTTGCCCACTAAAAAACAAAGTTAAAAGGCTATAATCCATGATGTATTTTTTTTATAAAATAGGTAATAATTAAAATATACGATCAAGCTAGAATTTATTTATATTTACCATTTCACATTGAATTATGGTTTTTTAGATGTAAATATATTCAATATGCTTCTTCTTCATCACCAAATTTCTTGTTTCTTCGTCAGTAAACCGCAGAGTTAAACGACTATAAATGAATGACAAATAAATTATATCAAAAATGGGTAATCCCTAAAATTAAATATTTAACTCAATTTCATTTGTGTTCACCATAATCACATTGTATTATGGTATAATAGATGTTTAAAAATTCTATATTTTTCTTCTTCTCCATCACCAAAATTTTGGTTTCTTAACCTCTAAGAAACTAAGTTAAGAGACTACAAATGAATGACCCATAATTTATTCATATGCATAACAATTCAAATTAAATAGTAAAGCTCAATATTTTTTATATTCATCGAATCCAAATTGACTTATGGTATATTACATCCAAAAATATTCAATATGTTTCTTCACCATCCCAAAGTTTTAGGTTTCTTATCACTATTCAAAATACATAATAGACTATAGTAGATGTAAAAAATTAATTTATATTTTATTTTTCTACTCCACGTAATTTTAGGTTTTTGCCCACTAAAAAACAAAGTTAAAAGGCTATAATCCATGATGTATTTTTTTTATAAAATAGGTAATAATTAAAATATACGATCAAGCTAGAATTTATTTATATTTACCATTTCACATTGAATTATGGTTTATTAGATGTAAATATATTCAATATGCTTCTTCTTCATCACCGAATTTCTTGTTTCTTCGTCAGTAAACCGCAGAGTTAAACGACTATAAATGAATGACAAATAAATTATATCAAAAATGGGTAATCCCTAAAATTAAATATTTAACTCAATTTCATTTGTGTTCACCATAATCACATTGTATTATGTTATAATAGATGTAAAAAAATTCTATATTTTTCTTCTTCACCATCCCCAAAATTTTGGTTTCTTAACCTCTAAGAAACTAAGTTAAGAGACTACAAATGAATGACCCATAATTTATTCATATGCATAACAATTCAAATTAAATAGTAAAGCTCAATATTTTTTATATTCATCGAATCCAAATTGACTTATGGTATATTACATCCAAAAATATTCAATATGTTTCTTCACCATCCCAAAGTTTTAGGTTTCTTATCACTATTCAAAATACATAATAGACTATAGTAGATGTAAAAAATTAATTTATATTTTATTTTTCTACTCCACGTAATTTTAGGTTTTTGCCCACTAAAAAACAAAGTTAAAAGGCTATAATCCATGATGTATTTTTTTTATAAAATAGGTAATAATTAAAATATATGATCAAGCTAGAATTTATTTATATTTACCATTTCACATTGAATTATGGTTTATTAGATGTAAATATATTCAATATGCTTCTTCTTCATCACCAAATTTCTTGTTTCTTCGTCAGTAAACCGCAGAGTTAAACGACTATAAATGAATGACAAATAAATTATATCAAAAATGGGTAATCCCTAATATTAAATATTTAACTCAATTTCATTTGTGTTCACCATAATCACATTGTATTATGTTATAATAGATGTAAAAAAATTCTATATTTTTCTTCTTCACCATCACCAAAATTTTGGTTTCTTACCCTCTAAGAAACTAAGTTAAGAGACTACAAATGAATGACCCATAATTTATTCATATGCATAATATTCAATATGTTTCTTCACCATCCCAAAGTTTTAGGTTTTTTATCACTATTCAAAATACATAATAGACTATAGTAGATGTAAAAAATTAATTTATATTTTATTTTTCTACTCCACGTAATTTTAGGTTTTTGCCCACTAAAAAACAAAGTTAAAAGGCTATAATCCATGATGTATTTTTTTTATAAAATAGCTAATAATTAAAATATAAGATCAAGCTAGAATTTATTTATATTTACCATTTCACATTGAATTATGGTTTATTAGATGTAAATATATTCAATATGCTTCTTCTTCATCACCAAATTTCTTGTTTCTTCGTCAGTAAACTGCAGAGTTAAACGACTATAAATGAATGACAAATAAATTATATCAAAAATGGGTAATCCCTAAAATTAAATATTTAACTCAATTTCATTTGTGTTCACCATAATCACATTGTATTATGGTATAATAGATGTTTAAAAATTCTATATTTTTCATCTTCTCCATCACCAAAATTTTGGTTTCTTAACCTCTAAGAAACTAAGTTAAGAGACTACAAATGAATGACCCATAATTTATTCATGTGCATAACAATTCAAATTAAATAGTAAAGCTCAATATTTTTTATATTCATCGAATCCAAATTGACTTATGGTATATTACATCCAAAAATATTCAATATGTTTCTTCACCATCCCAAAGTTTTAGGTTTCTTATCACTATTCAAAATACATAATAGACTGTAGTAGATGTAAAAAATTAATTTATATTTTATTTTTCTACTCCACGTAATTTTAGGTTTTTGCCCACTAAAAAACAAAGTTAAAAGGCTATAATCCATGATGTATTTTTTTTATAAAATAGGTAATAATTAAAATATACGATCAAGCTAGAATTTATTTATATTTACCATTTCACATTGAATTATGGTTTTTTAGATGTAAATATATTCAATATGCTTCTTCTTCATCACCAAATTTCTTGTTTCTTCGTCAGTAAACCGCAGAGTTAAACGACTATAAATGAATGACAAATAAATTATATCAAAAATGGGTAATCCCTAAAATTAAATATTTAACTCAATTTCATTTGTGTTCACCATAATCACATTGTATTATGGTATAATAGATGTTTAAAAATTCTATATTTTTCTTCTTCTCCATCACCAAAATTTTGGTTTCTTAACCTCTAAGAAACTAAGTTAAGAGACTACAAATGAATGACCCATAATTTATTCATATGCATAACAATTCAAATTAAATAGTAAAGCTCAATATTTTTTATATTCATCGAATCCAAATTGACTTATGGTATATTACATCCAAAAATATTCAATATGTTTCTTCACCATCCCAAAGTTTTAGGTTTCTTATCACTATTCAAAATACATAATAGACTGTAGTAGATGTAAAAAATTAATTTATATTTTATTTTTCTACTCCACGTGATTTTAGGTTTTTGCCCACTAAAAAACAAAGTTAAAAGGCTATAATCCATGATGTATTTTTTTTATAAAATAGGTAATAATTAAAATATATGATCAAGCTAGAATTTAT
The DNA here is from genome assembly GCA_963859935.3 of Lathyrus sativus. NCBI lineage: Eukaryota > Viridiplantae > Streptophyta > Magnoliopsida > Fabales > Fabaceae > Lathyrus > Lathyrus sativus. The sequence goes on along the minus strand of CAWUDS030004636.1, from coordinate 53,842 downwards.
TTATATTTACCATTTCACATTGAATTATGGTTTTTTAGATGTAAATATATTCAATATGCTTCTTCTTCATCACCAAATTTCTTGTTTCTTCGTCAGTAAACCGCAGAGTTAAACGACTATAAATGAATGACAAATAAATTATATCAAAAATGGGTAATCCCTAAAATTAAATATTTAACTCAATTTCATTTGTGTTCACCATAATCACATTGTATTATGGTATAATAGATGTTTAAAAATTCTATATTTTTCTTCTTCTCCATCACCAAAATTTTGGTTTCTTAACCTCTAAGAAACTAAGTTAAGAGACTACAAATGAATGACCCATAATTTATTCATATGCATAACAATTCAAATTAAATAGTAAAGCTCAATATTTTTTATATTCATCGAATCCAAATTGACTTATGGTATATTACATCCAAAAATATTCAATATGTTTCTTCACCATCCCAAAGTTTTAGGTTTCTTATCACTATTCAAAATACATAATAGACTGTAGTAGATGTAAAAAATTAATTTATATTTTATTTTTCTACTCCACGTAATTTTAGGTTTTTGCCCACTAAAAAACAAAGTTAAAAGGCTATAATCCATGATGTATTTTTTTTATAAAATAGGTAATAATTAAAATATTCGATCAAGCTAGAATTTATTTATATTTACCATTTCACATTGAATTATGGTTTATTAGATGTAAATATATTCAATATGCTTCTTCTTCATCACCAAATTTCTTGTTTCTTCGTCAGTAAACCGCAGAGTTAAACGACTATAAATGAATGACAAATAAATTATATCAAAAATGGGTAATCCCTAAAATTAAATATTTAACTCAATTTCATTTGTGTTCACCATAATCACATTGTATTATGGTATAATAGATGTTTAAAAATTCTATATTTTTCTTCTTCTCCATCACCAAAATTTTGGTTTCTTAACCTCTAAGAAACTAAGTTAAGAGACTACAAATGAATGACCCATAATTTATTCATATGCATAACAATTCAAATTAAATAGTAAAGCTCAATATTTTTTATATTCATCGAATCCAAATTGACTTATGGTATATTACATCCAAAAATATTCAATATGTTTCTTCACCATCCCAAAGTTTTAGGTTTCTTATCACTATTCAAAATACATAATAGACTGTAGTAGATGTAAAAAATTAATTTATATTTTATTTTTCTACTCCACGTGATTTTAAGTTTTTGCCCACCAAAAAACAAAGTTAAAAGGCTATAATCCATGATGTATTTTTTTTATAAAATAGGTAATAATTAAAATATACGATCAAGCTAGAATTTATTTATATTTACCATTTCACATTGAATTATGGTTTTTTAGATGTAAATATATTCAATATGCTTCTTCTTCATCACCAAATTTCTTGTTTCTTCGTCAGTAAACCGCAGAGTTAAACGACTATAAATGAATGACAAATAAATTATATCAAAAATGGGTAATCCCTAAAATTAAATATTTAACTCAATTTCATTTGTGTTCACCATAATCACATTGTATTATGGTATAATAGATGTTTAAAAATTCTATATTTTTCTTCTTCTCCATCACCAAAATTTTGGTTTCTTAACCTCTAAGAAACTAAGTTAAGAGACTACAAATGAATGACCCATAATTTATTCATATGCATAACAATTCAAATTAAATAGTAAAGCTCAATATTTTTTATATTCGTCGAATCCAAATTGACTTATGGTATATTACATCCAAAAATATTCAATATGTTTCTTCACCATCCCAAAGTTTTAGGTTTCTTATCACTATTCAAAATACATAATAGACTATAGTAGATGTAAAAAATTAATTTATATTTTATTTTTCTACTACACGTAATTTTAGGTTTTTGCCCACTAAAAAACAAAGTTAAAAGGCTATAATCCATGATGTATTTTTTTTTATAAAATAGGTAATAATTAAAATATACGATCAAGCTAGAATTTATTTATATTTACCATTTCACATTGAATTATGGTTTATTAGATGTAAATATATTCAATATGCTTCTTCTTCATCACCAAATTTCTTGTTTCTTCGTCAGTAAACCGCAGAGTTAAACGACTATAAATGAATGACAAATAAATTATATCAAAAATGGGTAATCCCTAAAATTAAATATTTAACTCAATTTCATTTGTGTTCACCATAATCACATTGTATTATGGTATAATAGATGTTTAAAAATTCTATATTTTTCTTCTTCTCCATCACCAAAATTTTGGTTTCTTAACCTCTAAGAAACTAAGTTAAGAGACTACAAATGAATGACCCATAATTTATTCATATGCATAACAATTCAAATTAAATAGTAAAGCTCAATATTTTTTATATTCATCGAATCCAAATTGACTTATGGTATATTACATCCAAAAATATTCAATATGTTTCTTCACCATCCCAAAGTTTTAGGTTTCTTATCACTATTCAAAATACATAATAGACTATAGTAGATGTAAAAAATTAATTTATATTTTATTTTTCTACTCCACGTAATTTTAGGTTTTTGTCCACTAAAAAACAAAGTTAAAAGGCTATAATCCATGATGTATTTTTTTTATAAAATAGGTAATAATTAAAATATACGATCAAGCTAGAATTTATTTATATTTACCATTTCACATTGAATTATGGTTTTTTAGATGTAAATATATTCAATATGCTTCTTCTTCATCACCAAATTTCTTGTTTCTTCGTCAGTAAACCGCAGAGTTAAACGACTATAAATGAATGACAAATAAATTATATCAAAAATGGGTAATCCCTAAAATTAAATATTTAACTCAATTTCATTTGTGTTCACCATAATCACATTGTATTATGGTATAATAGATGTTTAAAAATTCTATATTTTTCTTCTTCTCCATCACCAAAATTTTGGTTTCTTAACCTCTAAGAAACTAAGTTAAGAGACTACAAATGAATGACCCATAATTTATTCATATGCATAACAATTCAAATTAAATAGTAAAGCTCAATATTTTTTATATTCGTCGAATCCAAATTGACTTATGGTATATTACATCCAAAAATATTCAATATGTTTCTTCACCATCCCAAAGTTTTAGGTTTCTTATCACTATTCAAAATACATAATAGACTATAGTAGATGTAAAAAATTAATTTATATTTTATTTTTCTACTACACGTAATTTTAGGTTTTTGCCCACTAAAAAACAAAGTTAAAAGGCTATAATCCATGATGTATTTTTTTTTATAAAATAGGTAATAATTAAAATATACGATCAAGCTAGAATTTATTTATATTTACCATTTCACATTGAATTATGGTTTATTAGATGTAAATATATTCAATATGCTTCTTCTTCATCACCAAATTTCTTGTTTCTTCGTCAGTAAACCGCAGAGTTAAACGACTATAAATGAATGACAAATAAATTATATCAAAAATGGGTAATCCCTAAAATTAAATATTTAACTCAATTTCATTTGTGTTCACCATAATCACATTGTATTATGGTATAATAGATGTTTAAAAATTCTATATTTTTCTTCTTCTCCATCACCAAAATTTTGGTTTCTTAACCTCTAAGAAACTAAGTTAAGAGACTACAAATGAATGACCCATAATTTATTCATATGCATAACAATTCAAATTAAATAGTAAAGCTCAATATTTTTTATATTCATCTAATCCAAATTGACTTATGGTATATTACATCCAAAAATATTCAATATGTTTCTTCACCATCCCAAAGTTTTAGGTTTCTTATCACTATTCAAAATACATAATAGACTATAGTAGATGTAAAAAATTAATTTATATTTTATTTTTCTACTCCACGTAATTTTAGGTTTTTGTCCACTAAAAAACAAAGTTAAAAGGCTATAATCCATGATGTATTTTTTTTATAAAATAGGTAATAATTAAAATATACGATCAAGCTAGAATTTATTTATATTTACCATTTCACATTGAATTATGGTTTTTTAGATGTAAATATATTCAATATGCTTCTTCTTCATCACCAAATTTCTTGTTTCTTCGTCAGTAAACCGCAGAGTTAAACGACTATAAATGAATGACAAATAAATTATATCAAAAATGGGTAATCCCTAAAATTAAATATTTAACTCAATTTCATTTGTGTTCACCATAATCACATTGTATTATGGTATAATAGATGTTTAAAAATTCTATATTTTTCTTCTTCTCCATCACCAAAATTTTGGTTTCTTAACCTCTAAGAAACTAAGTTAAGAGACTACAAATGAATGACCCATAATTTATTCATATGCATAACAATTCAAATTAAATAGTAAAGCTCAATATTTTTTATATTCATCGAATCCAAATTAACTTATGGTATATTACATCCAAAAATATTCAATATGTTTCTTCACCATCCCAAAGTTTTAGGTTTCTTATCACTATTCAAAATACATAATAGACTGTAGTAGATGTAAAAAATTAATTTATATTTTATTTTTCTACTCCGCGTGATTTTAGGTTTTTGCCCACTAAAAAACAAAGTTAAAAGGCTATAATCCATGATGTATTTTTTTTATAAAATAGGTAATAATTAAAATATACGATCAAGCTAGAATTTATTTATATTTACCATTTCACATTGAATTATGGTTTATTAGATGTAAATATATTCGATATGCTTCTTCTTCATCACCAAATTTCTTGTTTCTTCGTCAGTAAACCGCAAAGTTAAACGACTATAAATGAATGACAAATAAATTATATCAAAAATTTGTAATCCCTAAAATTAAATATTTAACTCAATTTCATTTGTGTTCACCATAATCACATTGTATTATGGTATAATAGATGTTTAAAAATTCTATATTTTTCTTCTTCTCCATCACCAAAATTTTGGTTTCTTAACCTCTAAGAAACTAAGTTAAGAGACTACAAATGAATGACCCATAATTTATTCATATGCATAACAATTCAAATTAAATAGTAAAGCTCAATATTTTTTATATTCATCGAATCCAAATTGACTTATGGTATATTACATCCAAAAATATTCAATATGTTTCTTCACCATCCCAAAGTTTTAGGTTTCTTATCACTATTCAAAATACATAATAGACTATAGTAGATGTAAAAAATTAATTTATATTTTATTTTTCTACTCCACGTAATTTTAGGTTTTTGCCCACTAAAAAACAAAGTAAAAAGGCTATAATCCATGATGTATTTTTTTTATAAAATAGGTAATAATTAAAATATACGATCAAGCTAGAATTTATTTATATTTACCATTTCACATTGAATTATGGTTTATTAGATGTAAATATATTCAATATGCTTCTTCTTCATCACCAAATTTCTTGTTTCTTCGTCAGTAAACCGCAGAGTTAAACGACTGTAAATGAATGAAAAATAAATTATATCAAAAATGGGTAATCCCTAAAATTAAATATTTAACTCAATTTCATTTGTGTTCCCAATAATCACATTGTATTATGGTATAATAGATGTTTAAAAATTCTATATTTTTCTTCTTCTCCATCACCAAAATTTTGGTTTCTTAACCTCTAAGAAACTAAGTTAAGAGAGACTACAAATGAATGACCCATAATTTATTCATATGCATAACAATTCAAATTAAATAGTAAAGCTCAATATTTTTTATATTCATCGAATCCAAATTGACTTATGGTATATTACATCCAAAAATATTTAATATGTTTCTTCACCATCCCAAAGTTTTAGGTTTCTTATCACTATTCAAAATACATAATAGACTATAGTAGATGTAAAAAATTAATTTATATTTTATTTTTCTACTCCACGTAATTTTAGGTTTTTGCCCACTAAAAAACAAAGTTAAAAGGCTATAATCCATGATGTATTTTTTTTATAAAATAGGTAATAATTAAAATATACGATCAAGCTAGAATTTATTTATATTTACCATTTCACCTTGAATTATGGTTTATTAGATGTAAATATATTCAATATGCTTCTTCTTCATCACCAAATTTCTTGTTTCTTCGTCAGTAAACCGCAGAGTTAAACGACTATAAATGAATGACAAATAAATTATATCAAAAATTTGTAATCCCTAAAATTAAATATTTAACTCAATTTCATTTGTGTTCACCATAATCACATTGTATTATGGTATAATAGATGTTTAAAAATTCTATATTTTTCTTCTTCTCCATCACCAAAATTTTGGTTTCTTAACCTCTAAGAAACTAAGTTAAGAGACTACAAATGAATGACCCATAATTTATTCATATGCATAACAATTCAAATTAAATAGTAAAGCTCAATATTTTTTATATTCATCGAATCCAAATTGACTTATGGTATATTACATCCAAAAATATTTAATATGTTTCTTCACCATCCCAAAGTTTTAGGTTTCTTATCACTATTCAAAATACATAATAGACTATAGTAGATGTAAAAAATTAATTTATATTTTATTTTTCTACTCCACGTAATTTTAGGTTTTTGCCCACTAAAAAACAAAGTAAAAAGGCTATAATCCATGATGTATTTTTTTTATAAAATAGGTAATAATTAAAATATACGATCAAGCTAGAATTTATTTATATTTACCATTCACATTGAATTATGGTTTATTAGATGTAAATATATTCAATATGCTTCTTCTTCATCACCAAATTTCTTGTTTCTTCGTCAGTAAACCGCAGAGTTAAACGACTGTAAATGAATGAAAAATAAATTATATCAAAAATGGGTAATCCCTAAAATTAAATATTTAACTCAATTTCATTTGTGTTCCCAATAATCACATTGTATTATGGTATAATAGATGTTTAAAAATTCTATATTTTTCTTCTTCTCCATCACCAAAATTTTGGTTTCTTAACCTCTAAGAAACTAAGTTAAGAGAGACTACAAATGAATGACCCATAATTTATTCATATGCATAACAATTCAAATTAAATAGTAAAGCTCAATATTTTTTATATTCATCGAATCCAAATTGACTTATGGTATATTACATCCAAAAATATTCAATATGTTTCTTCACCATCCCAAAGTTTTAGGTTTCTTATCACTATTCAAAATACATAATAGACTATAGTAGATGTAAAAAATTAATTTATATTTTATTTTTCTACTCCACGTAATTTTAGGTTTTTGCCCACTAAAAAACAAAGTTAAAAGGCTATAATCCATGATGTATTTTTTTTATAAAATAGGTAATAATTAAAATATACGATCAAGCTAGAATTTATTTATATTTACCATTTCACATTTAATTATGGTTTATTAGATGTAAATATATTCAATATGCTTCTTCTTCATCACCAAATTTCTTGTTTCTTCGTCAGTAAACCGCAGAGTTAAACGACTATAAATGAATGACAAATAAATTATATCAAAAATTTGTAATCCCTAAAATTAAATATTTAACTCAATTTCATTTGTGTTCACCATAATCACATTGTATTATGGTATAATAGATGTTTAAAAATTCTATACTTTTCTTCTTCTCCATCACCAAAATTTTGGTTTCTTAACCTCTAAGAAACTAAGTTAAGAGACTACAAATGAATGACCCATAATTTATTCATATGCATAACAATTCAAATTAAATAGTAAAGCTCAATATTTTTTATATTCATCGAATCCAAATTGACTTATGGTATATTACATCCAAAAATATTTAATATGTTTCTTCACCATCCCAAAGTTTTAGGTTTCTTATCACTATTCAAAATACATAATAGACTATAGTAGATGTAAAAAATTAATTTATATTTTATTTTTCTACTCCACGTAATTTTAGGTTTTTGCCCACTAAAAAACAAAGTTAAAAGGCTATAATCCATGATGTATTTTTTTTATAAAATAGGTAATAATTAAAATATACGATCAAGCTAGAATTTATTTATGTTTATCATTTCACATTGAATTATGGTTTTTTAGATGTAAATATATTCAATATGCTTCTTCTTCATCACCAAATTTCTTGTTTCTTCGTCAGTAAACCGCAGAGTTAAACGACTATAAATGAATGACAAATAAATTATATCAAAAATGGGTAATCCCTAAAATTAAATATTTAACTCAATTTCATTTGTGTTCACCATAATCACATTGTATTATGGTATAATAGATGTTTAAAAATTCTATATTTTTCTTCTTCTCCATCACCAAAATTTTGGTTTCTTAACCTCTAAGAAACTAAGTTAAGAGACTACAAATGAATGACCCATAATTTATTCATATGCATAACAATTCAAATTAAATAGTAAAGCTCAATATTTTTTATATTCATCGAATCCAAATTAACTTATGGTATATTACATCCAAAAATATTCAATATGTTTCTTCACCATCCCAAAGTTTTAGGTTTCTTATCACTATTCAAAATACATAATAGACTGTAGTAGATGTAAAAAATTAATTTATATTTTATTTTTCTACTCCGCGTGATTTTAGGTTTTTAACCACTAAAAAACACAGTTAAAAGGCTATAATCCATGATGTATTTTTTTTATAAAATAGGTAATAATTAAAATATACGATCAAGCTAGAATTTATTTATATTTACCATTTCACATTGAATTATGGTTTATTAGATGTAAATATATTCAATATGCTTCTTCTTCATCACCAAATTTCTTGTTTCTTCGTCAGTAAACCGCAGAGTTAAACGACTATAAATGAATGAAAAATAAATTATATCAAAAATGGGTAATCCCTAAAATTAAATATTTAACTCAATTTCATTTGTGTTCACCATAATCACATTGTATTATGTTATAATAGATGTAAAAAAAATTTATATTTTTCTTCTTCACCATCACCAAAATTTTGGTTTCTTAACCTCTAAGAAACTAAGTTAAGAGACTACAAATGAATGACCCATAATTTATTCATATGCATAACAATTCAAATTAAATAGTAAAGCTCAATATTTTTTATATTCATCGAATCCAAATTGACTTATGGTATATTACATCCAAAAATATTCAATATGTTTCTTCACCATCCCAAAGTTTTAGGTTTCTTATCACTATTCAAAATACATAATAGACTATAGTAGATGTAAAAAATTAATTTATATTTTATTTTTCTACTCCACGTAATTTTAGGTTTTTGCCCACTAAAAAACAAAGTAAAAAGGCTATAATCCATGATGTATTTTTTTTATAAAATAGGTAATAATTAAAATATACGATCAAGCTAGAATTTATTTATATTTACCATTTCACATTGAATTATGGTTTATTAGATGTAAATATATTCAATATGCTTCTTCTTCATCACCAAATTTCTTGTTTCTTCGTCAGTAAACCGCAGAGTTAAACGACTGTAAATGAATGACAAATAAATTATATCAAAAATGGGTAATCCCTAAAATTGAATATTTAACTCAATTTCATTTGTGTTCACCATAATCACATTGTATTATGTTATAATAGATGTAAAAAAATTCTATATTTTTCTTCTTCACCATCACCAAAATTTTGGTTTCTTAACCTCTAAGAAACTAAGTTAAGAGACTACAAATGAATGACCCATAATTTATTCATATGCATAACAATTCAAATTAAATAGTAAAGCTCAATATTTTTTATATTCATCGAATCCAAATTGACTTATGGTATATTACATCCAAAAATATTCAATATGTTTCTTCACCATCCCAAAGTTTTAGGTTTTTTATCACTATTCAAAATACATAATAGACTATATTAGATGTAAAAAATTAATTTATATTTTATTTTTCTACTCCACGTAATTTTAGGTTTTTGCCCACTAAAAAACAAAGTTAAAAGGCTATAATCCATGATGTATTTTTTTTATAAAATAGGTAATAATTAAAATATACGATCAAGCTAGAATTTATTTATATTTACCATTTCACATTGAATTATGGTTTATTAGATGTAAATATATTCAATATGCTTCTTCTTCATCACCAAATTTCTTGTTTCTTCGTCAGTAAAACGCAGAGTTAAACGACTATAAATGAATGACAAATAAATTATATCAAAAATGGGTAATCCCTAAAATTAAATATTTAACTCAATTTCATTTGTGTTCACCATAATCACATTGTATTATGGTATAATAGATGTTTAAAAATTCTATATTTTTCTTCTTCTCCATCACCAAAATTTTGGTTTCTTAACCTCTAAGAAACTAAGTTAAGAGACTACAAATGAATGACCCATAATTTATTCATATGCATAACAATTCAAATTAAATAGTAAAGCTCAATATTTTTTATATTCATCGAATCCAAATTGACTTATGGTATATTACATCCAAAAATATTCAATATGTTTCTTCACCATCCCAAAGTTTTAGGTTTCTTATCACTATTCAAAATACATAATAGACTATAGTAGATGTAAAAAATTAATTTATATTTTATTTTTCTACTCCACGTAATTTTAGGTTTTTGCCCACTAAAAAACAAAGTTAAAAGGCTATAATCCATGATGTATTTTTTTTATAAAATAGGTAATAATTAAAATATACGATCAAGCTAGAATTTATTTATATTTACCATTTCACATTGAATTATGGTTTATTAGATGTAAATATATTCAATATGCTTCTTCTTCATCACCAAATTTCTTGTTTCTTCGTCAGTAAACCGCAGAGTTAAACGACTATAAATGAATGAGAAATAAATTATATCAAAAATGGGTAATCCCTAAAATTAAATATTTAACTCAATTTCATTTGTGTTCACCATAATCACATTGTATTATGTTATAATAGATGTAAAAAAAATTTATATTTTTCTTCTTCACCATCACCAAAATTTTGGTTTCTTAACCTCTAAGAAACTAAGTTAAGAGACTACAAATGAATGACCCATAATTTATTCATATGCATAACAATTCAAATTAAATAGTAAAGCTCAATATTTTTTATATTCATCGAATCCAAATTGACTTATGGTATATTACATCCAAAAATATTCAATATGTTTCTTCACCATCCCAAAGTTTTAGGTTTCTTATCACTATTCAAAATACATAATAGACTATAGTAGATGTAAAAAATTAATTTATATTTTATTTTTCTACTCCACGTAATTTTAGGTTTTTGCCCACTAAAAAATAAAGTAAAAAGGCTATAATCCATGATGTATTTTTTTTATAAAATAGGTAATAATTAAAATATACAATCAAGCGAGAATTTATTTATATTTACCATTTCACATTGAATTATGGTTTATTAGATGTAAGTATATTCAATATGCTTCTTCTTCATCACCAAATTTCTTGTTTCTTCGTCAGTAAACCGCAGAGTTAAACGACTGTAAATGAATGACAAATAAATTATATCAAAAATGGGTAATCCCTAAAATTGAATATTTAACTCAATTTCATTTGTGTTCACCATAATCACATTTTATTATGTTATAATAGATGTAAAAAAATTCTATATTTTTCTTCTTCACCATCACCAAAATTTTGGTTTCTTAACCTCTAAGAAACTAAGTTAAGAGACTACAAATGAATGACCCATAATTTATTCATATGCATAACAATTCAAATTAAATAGTAAAGCTCAATATTTTTTATATTCATCGAATCCAAATTGACTTATGGTATATTACATCCAAAAATATTCAATATGTTTCTTCACCATCCCAAAGTTTTAGGTTTCTTATCACTATTCAAAATACATAATAGACTGTAGTAGATGTAAAAAATTAATTTATATTTTATTTTTCTACTCCACGTGATTTTAGGTTTTTGCCCACTAAAAAACAAAGTTAAAAGGCTATAATCCATGATGTATTTTTTTTATAAAATAGGTAATAATTAAAATATACGATCAAGCTAGAATTTATTTATATTTACCATTTCACATTGAATTATGGTTTATTAGATGTAAATATATTCAATATGCTTCTTCTTCATCACCAAATTTCTTGTTTCTTCGTCAGTAAACCGCAGAGTTAAACGACTATAAATGAATGAGAAATAAATTATATCAAAAATGGGTAATCCCTAAAATTAAATATTTAACTCAATTTCATTTGTGTTCACCATAATCACATTGTATTATGTTATAATAGATGTAAAAAAAATTTATATTTTTCTTCTTCACCATCACCAAAATTTTGGTTTCTTAACCTCTAAGAAACTAAGTTAAGAGACTACAAATGAATGACCCATAATTTATTCATATGCATAACAATTCAAATTAAATAGTAAAGCTCAATATTTTTTATATTCATCGAATCCAAATTGACTTATGGTATATTACATCCAAAAATATTCAATATGTTTCTTCACCATCCCAAAGTTTTAGGTTTCTTATCACTATTCAAAATACATAATAGACTATAGTAGATGTAAAAAATTAATTTATATTTTATTTTTGTACTCCACGTAATTTTAGGTTTTTGCCCACTAAAAAATAAAGTAAAAAGGCTATAATCCATGATGTATTTTTTTTATAAAATAGGTAATAATTAAAATATACAATCAAGCGAGAATTTATTTATATTTACCATTTCACATTGAATTATGGTTTATTAGATGTAAGTATATTCAATATGCTTCTTCTTCATCACCAAATTTCTTGTTTCTTCGTCAGTAAACCGCAGAGTTAAACGACTGTAAATGAATGACAAATAAATTATATCAAAAATGGGTAATCCCTAAAATTGAATATTTAACTCAATTTCATTTGTGTTCACCATAATCACATTTTATTATGTTATAATAGATGTAAAAAAATTCTATATTTTTCTTCTTCACCATCACCAAAATTTTGGTTTCTTAACCTCTAAGAAACTAAGTTAAGAGACTACAAATGAATGACCCATAATTTATTCATATGCATAACAATTCAAATTAAATAGTAAAGCTCAATATTTTTTATATTCATCGAATCCAAATTGACTTATGGTATATTACATCCAAAAATATTCAATATGTTTCTTCACCATCCCAAAGTTTTAGGTTTCTTATCACTATTCAAAATACATAATAGACTGTAGTAGATGTAAAAAATTAATTTATATTTTATTTTTCTACTCCACGTGATTTTAGGTTTTTGCCCACTAAAAAACAAAGTTAAAAGGCTATAATCCATGATGTATTTTTTTTATAAAATAGGTAATAATTAAAATATACGATCAAGCTAGAATTTATTTATATTTACCATTTCACATTGAATTATGGTTTATTAGATGTAAATATATTCAATATGCTTCTTCTTCATCACCAAATTTCTTGTTTCTTCGTCAGTAAACCGCAGAGTTAAACGACTATAAATGAATGAGAAATAAATTATATCAAAAATGGGTAATCCCTAAAATTAAATATTTAACTCAATTTCATTTGTGTTCACCATAATCACATTGTATTATGTTATAATAGATGTAAAAAAAATTTATATTTTTCTTCTTCACCATCACCAAAATTTTGGTTTCTTAACCTCTAAGAAACTAAGTTAAGAGACTACAAATGAATGACCCATAATTTATTCATATGCATAACAATTCAAATTAAATAGTAAAGCTCAATATTTTTTATATTCATCGAATCCAAATTGACTTATGGTATATTACATCCAAAAATATTCAATATGTTTCTTCACCATCCCAAAGTTTTAGGTTTCTTATCACTATTCGAAATACATAATAGACTATAGTAGATGTAAAAAATTAATTTATATTTTATTTTTCTACTCCACGTAATTTTAGGTTTTTGCCCACTAAAAAACAAAGTAAAAAGGCTATAATCCATGATGTATTTTTTTTATAAAATAGGTAATAATTAAAATATACGATCAAGCTAGAATTTATTTATATTTACCATTTCACATTGAATTATGGTTTATTAGATGTAAGTATATTCAATATGCTTCTTCTTCATCCCCAAATTTCTTGTTTCTTCGTCAGTAAACCGCAGAGTTAAACGACTGTAAATGAATGACAAATAAATTATATCAAAAATGGGTAATCCCTAAAATTGAATATTTAACTCAATTTCATTTGTGTTCACCATAATCACATTGTATTATGTTATAATAGATGTAAAAAAATTCTATATTTTTCTTCTTCACCATCACCAAAATTTTGGTTTCTTAACCTCTAAGAAACTAAGTTAAGAGACTACAAATGAATGACCCATAATTTATTCATATGCATAACAATTCAAATTAAATAGTAAAGCTCAATATTTTTTATATTCATCGAATCCAAATTGACTTATGGTATATTACATCCAAAAATATTCAATATGTTTCTTCACCATCCCAAAGTTTTAGGTTTCTTATCACTATTCAAAATACATAATAGACTATAGTAGATGTAAAAAATTAATTTATATTTTATTTTTCTACTCCACGTAATTTTAGGTTTTTGCCCACTAAAAAACAAAGTAAAAAGGCTATAATCCATGATGTATTTTTTTTATAAAATAGGTAATAACTAAAATATACAATCAAGCTAGAATTTATTTATATTTACCATTTCACATTGAATTATGGTTTATTAGATGTAAGTATATTCAATATGCTTCTTCTTCATCACCAAATTTCTTGTTTCTTCGTCAGTAAACCGCAGAGTTAAACGACTGTAAATGAATGACAAATAAATTATATCAAAAATGGGTAATCCCTAAAATTGAATATTTAACTCAATTTAATTTGTGTTCACCATAATCACATTGTATTATGTTATAATAGATGTAAAAAAATTCTATATTTTTCTTCTTCACCATCACCAAAATTTTGGTTTCTTAACCTCTAAGAAACTAAGTTAAGAGACTACAAATGAATGACCCATAATTTATTCATATGCATAACAATTCAAATTAAATAGTAAAGCTCAATATTTTTTATATTCATCGAATCCAAATTGACTTATGGTATATTACATCCAAAAATATTCAATATGTTTCTTCACCATCCCAAAGTTTTAGGTTTCTTATCACTATTCAAAATACATAATAGACTGTAGTAGATGTAAAAAATTAATTTATATTTTATTTTTCTACTCCACGTGATTTTAGGTTTTTGCCCACTAAAAAACAAAGTTAAAAGGCTATAATCCATGATGTATTTTTTTTATAAAATAGGTAATAATTAAAATATACGATCAAGCTAGAATTTATTTATATTTACCATTTCACATTGAATTATGGTTTATTAGATGTAAATATATTCAATATGCTTCTTCTTCATCACCAAATTTCTTGTTTCTTCGTCAGTAAACCGCAGAGTTAAACGACTATAAATGAATGACAAATAAATTATATCAAAAATGGGTAATCCCTAAAATTAAATATTTAACTCAATTTCATTTGTGTTCACCATAATCACATTGTATTATGGTATAATAGATGTAAAAAAATTCTATATTTTTCTTCTTAACCATCACCAAAATTTTGGTTTCTTAACCTCTAAGAAACTAAGTTAAGAGACTACAAATGAATGACCCATAATTTATTCATATGCATAACAATTCAAATTAAATAGTAAAGCTCAATATTTTTTATATTCATCGAATCCAAATTGACTTATGGTATATTACAACCAAAAATATTCAATATGTTTCTTCACCATCCCAAAGTTTTAGGTTTCTTATCACTATTCAAAATACATAATAGACTATAGTAGATGTAAAAAATTAATTTATATTTTGTTTTTCTACTCCACGTAATTTTAGGTTTTTGCCCACTAAAAAACAAAGTAAAAAGGCTATAATCCATGATGTATTTTTTTTATAAAATAGGTAATAATTAAAATATACAATCAAGCGAGAATTTATTTATATTTACCATTTCACATTGAATTATGGTTTATTAGATGTAAATATATTCAATATGCTTCTTCTTCATCACCAAATTTCTTGTTTCTTCGTCAGTAAACCGCAGAGTTAAACGACTATAAATGAATGACAAATAAATTATATCAAAAATGGGTAATCCCTAAAATTAAATATTTAACTCAATTTCATTTGTGTTCACCATAATCACATTGTATTATGGTATAATAGATGTTTAAAAATTCTTTATTTTTATTTTTCTCCATCACCAAAATTTTGGTTTCTTAACCTCTAAGAAACTAAGTTAAGAGACTACAAATGAATGACCCATAATTTATACATATGCATAACAATTCAAATTAAATAGTAAAGCTCAATATTTTTTATATTCATCGAATCCAAATTGACTTATGGTATATTACATCCAAAAATATTCAATATGTTTCTTCACCATCCCAAAGTTTTAGGTTTCTTATCACTATTCAAAATACATAATAGACTATAGTAGATGTAAAAAATTAATTTATATTTTGTTTTTCTACTCCACGTAATTTTAGGTTTTTGCCCACTAAAAAACAAAGTAAAAAGGCTATAATCCATGATGTATTTTTTTTATAAAATAGGTAATAATTAAAATATACGATCAAGCTAGAATTTATTTATATTTACCATTTCACATTGAATTATGGTGTATTAGATGTAAATATATTCAATATGCTTCTTCTTCATCACCAAATTTCTTGTTTCTTCGTCAGTAAACCGCAGAGTTAAACGACTATAAATAAATGACAAATAAATTATATCAAAAATGGGTAATCCCTAAAATTAAATATTTAACTCAATTTCATTTGTGTTCACCATAATCACATTGTATTATGGTATAATAGATGTTTAAAAATTCTATATTTTTCTTCTTTTCCATCACCAAAATTTTGGTTTCTTAACCTCTAAGAAACTAAGTTAAGAAACTACAAATGAATGACCCATAATTTATACATATGCATAACAATTCAAATTAAATAGTAAAGCTCAATATTTTTTATATTCATCGAATCCAAATTGACTTATGGTATATTACATCCAAAAATATTCAATATGTTTCTTCACCATCCCAAAGTTTTAGGTTTTTTATCACTATTCAAAATACATAATAGACTGTAGTAGATGTAAAAAATTAATTTATATTTTATTTTTCTACTCCACGTAATTTTAGGTTTTTGCCCACTAAAAAACAAAGTTAAAAGGCTATAATCCATGATGTATTTTTTTTATAAAATAGGTAATAATTAAAATATACGATCAAGCTAGAATTTATTTATATTTACCATTTTACATTGAATTATGGTTTATTAGATGTAAATATATTCAATATGCTTCTTCTTCATCACCAAATTTCTTATTTCTTCGTCAGTAAACTGCAGAGTTAAACGACTATAAATGAATGACAAATAAATTATATCAAAAATGGGTAATCCCTAAAATTAAATATTTAACTCAATTTCATTCGTGTTCACCATAATCACATTGTATTATGTTATAATAGATGTAAAAAAATTCTATATTTTTCTTCTTCACCATCACCAAAATTTTGGTTTCTTAACCTCTAAGAAACTAAGTTAAGAGACTACAAATGAATGACCCATAATTTATTCATATGCATAACAATTCAAATTAAATAGTAAAGCTCAATATTTTTTATATTCATCGAATCCAAATTGACTTATGGTATATTACATCCAAAAATATTCAATATGTTTCTTCACCATCCCAAAGTTTTAGGTTTTTTATCACTATTCAAAATACATAATAGACTATATTAGATGTAAGAAATTAATTTATATTTTATTTTTCTACTCCACGTAATTTTAGGTTTTTGCCCACTAAAAAACAAAGTTAAAAGGCTATAATCCATGATGTATTTTTTTTATAAAATAGGTAATAATTAAAATATACGATCAAGCTAGAATTTATTTATATTTACCATTTCACATTGAATTATGGTTTATTAGATGTAAATATATTCAATATGCTTCTTCTTCATCACCAAATTTCTTGTTTCTTCGTCAGTAAACCGCAGAGTTAAACGACTATAAATGAATGACAAATAAATTATATCAAAAATGGGTAATCCCTAAAATTAAATATTTAACTCAATTTCATTTGTGTTCACCATAATCACATTGTATTATGGTATAATAGATGTAAAAAAATTCTATATTTTTCTTCTTAACCATCACCAAAATTTTGGTTTCTTTACCTCTAAGAAACTAAGTTAAGAGACTACAAATGAATGACCCATAATTTATTCATATGCATAACAATTCAAATTAAATAGTAAAGCTCAATATTTTTTATATTCATCGAATCCAAATTGACTTATGGTATATTACATCCAAAAATATTCAATATGTTTCTTCACCATCCCAAAGTTTTAGGTTTCTTATCACTATTCAAAATACATAATAGACTATAGTAGATGTAAAAAATTAATTTATATTTTGTTTTTCTACTCCACGTAATTTTAGGTTTTTGCCCACTAAAAAACAAAGTAAAAAGGCTATAATCCATGATGTATTTTTTTTATAAAATAGGTAATAATTAAAATATACGATCAAGCTAGAATTTATTTATATTTACCATTTCACATTGAATTATGGTTTATTAGATGTAAATATATTCAATATGCTTCTTCTTCATCACCAAATTTCTTGTTTCTTCGTCAGTAAACCGCAGAGTTAAACGACTATAAATGAATGACAAATAAATTATATCAAAAATGGGTAATCCCTAAAATTAAATATTTAACTCAATTTCATTTGTGTTCACCATAATCACATTGTATTATGGTATAATAGATGTTTAAAAATTCTATATTTTTCTTCTTCTCCATCACCAAAATTTTGGTTTCTTAACCTCTAAGAAACTAAGTTAAGAGACTACACATGAATGACCCATAATTTATACATATGCATAACAATTCAAATTAAATAGTAAAGCTCAATATTTTTTATATTCATCGAATCCAAATTGACTTATGGTATATTACATCCAAAAATATTCAATATGTTTCTTCACCATCCCAAAGTTTTAGGTTTTTTATCACTATTCAAAATACATAATAGACTGTAGTAGATGTAAAAAATTAATTTATATTTTATTTTTCTACTCCACGTAATTTTAGGTTTTTGCCCACTAAAAAACAAAGTTAAAAGGCTATAATCCATGATGTATTTTTTTTATAAAATAGGTAATAATTAAAATATACGATCAAGCTAGAATTTATTTATATTTACCATTTCACATTGAATTATGGTTTATTAGATGTAAATATATTCAATATGCTTCTTCTTCATCACCAAATTTCTTATTTCTTCGTCAGTAAACTGCAGAGTTAAACGACTATAAATGAATGACAAATAAATTATATCAAAAATGGGTAATCCCTAAAATTAAATATTTAACTCAATTTCATTCGTGTTCACCATAATCACATTGTATTATGTTATAATAGATGTAAAAAAATTCTATATTTTTCTTCTTCACCATCACCAAAATTTTGGTTTCTTAACCTCTAAGAAACTAAGTTAAGAGACTACAAATGAATGACCCATAATTTATTCATATGCATAACAATTCAAATTAAATAGTAATGCTCAATATTTTTTATATTCATCGAATCCAAATTGACTTATGGTATATTACATCCAAAAATATTCAATATGTTTCTTCACCATCCCAAAGTTTTAGGTTTTTTATCACTATTCAAAATACATAATAGACTATAGTAGATGTAAAAAATTAATTTATATTTTATTTTTCTACTCCACGTAATTTTAGGTTTTTGCCCACTAAAAAACAAAGTTAAAAGGCTATAATCCATGATGTATTTTTTTTATAAAATAGGTAATAATTAAAATATACGATCAAGCTAGAATTTATTTATATTTACCATTTTACATTGAATTATGGTTTATTAGATGTAAATATATTCAATATGCTTCTTCTTCATCACCAAATTTCTTATTTCTTCGTCAGTAAACTGCAGAGTTAAACGACTATAAATGAATGACAAATAAATTATATCAAAAATGGGTAATCCCTAAAATTAAATATTTAACTCAATTTCATTCGTGTTCACCATAATCACATTGTATTATGTTATAATAGATGTAAAAAAATTCTATATTTTTCTTCTTCACCATCACCAAAATTTTGGTTTCTTAACCTCTAAGAAACTAAGTTAAGAGACTACAAATGAATGACCCATAATTTATTCATATGCATAACAATTCAAATTAAATAGTAAAGCTCAATATTTTTTATATTCATCGAATCCAAATTGACTTATGGTATATTACATCTAAAAATATTCAATATGTTTCTTCACCATCCCAAAGTTTTAGGTTTCTTATCACTATTCAAAATACATAATAGACTATAGTAGATGTAAAAAATTAATTTATATTTTGTTTTTCTACTCCACGTAATTTTAGGTTTTTGCCCACTAAAAAACAAAGTAAAAAGGCTATAATCCATGATGTATTTTTTTATAAAATAGGTAATAATTAAAATATACGATCAAGCTAGAATTTATTTATATTTACCATTTCACATTGAATTATGGTTTATTAGATGTAAATATATTCAATATGCTTCTTCTTCATCACCAAATTTCTTGTTTCTTCGTCAGTAAACCGCAGAGTTAAACGACTATAAATGAATGACAAATAAATTATATCAAAAATGGGTAATCCCTAAAATTAAATATTTAACTCAATTTCATTTGTGTTCACCATAATCACATTGTATTATGGTATAATAGATGTTTAAAAATTCTATATTTTTCTTCTTCTCCATCACCAAAATTTTGGTTTCTTAACCTCTAAGAAACTAAGTTAAGAGACTACAAATGAATGACCCATAATTTATTCATACGCATAACAATTCAAATTAAATAGTAAAGCTCAATATTTTTTATATTCATCGAATCCAAATTGACTTATGGTATATTACATCCAAAAATATTCAATATGTTTCTTCACCATCCCAAAGTTTTAGGTTTTTTATCACTATTCAAAATACATAATAGACTCTAGTAGATGTAAAAAATTAATTTATATTTTATTTTTCTACTCCACGAATATTTAGGTTTTTGCCCACTAAAAAACAAAGTTAAAAGGCTATAATCCATGATGTATTTTTTTTATAAAATAGGTAATAATTAAAATATACGATCAAGCTAGAATTTATTTATATTTACCATTTCACATTATATTATGGTTTATTAGATGTAAATATATTCAATATGCTTCTTCTTCATCACCAAATTTCTTGTTTCTTCGTCAGTTAGCCACAGAGTTAAACGACTATAAATGAATGACAAATAAATTATATCAAAAATGGGTAATCCCTAAAATTAAATATTTATTTCAATTTCATTTGTGTTCACCATAATCACATTGTATTATGGTATAATAGATTTTAAAAAATTCTATATTTTTCTTCTTCTCCATCACCAAAATTTTGGTTTATTAACCTCTAAGAAACTAAATTAAGAGACTACAAATGAATGACCCATAATTTATACATATGCATAACAATTCAAATTAAATAGTAAAGCTCAATATTTTTTATATTCATCGAATCCAAATTGACTTATGGTATATTACATCCAAAAATATTCAATATGTTTCTTCACCATCCCAAAGTTTTAGGTTTTTTATCACTATTCAAAATACATAATAGACTATAGTAGATGTAAAAAATTAATTTATATTTTATTTTTCTACTCCACGTAATTTTAGGTTTTTGCCCACTAAAAAACAAAGTTAAAAGGCTATAATCCATGATGTATTTTTTTTATAAAATAGGTAATAATTAAAATATACGATCAAGCTAGAATTTATTTATATTTACCATTTCACATTGAATTATGGTTTATTAGATGTAAATATATTCAATATGCTTCTTCTTCATCACCAAATTTCTTGTTTCTTCGTCAGTAAACCGCATAGTTAAACGACTATAAATGAATGACAAATAAATTATATCAAAAATGGGTAATCCCTAAAATTAAATATATAACTCAATTTCATTTGTGTTCACCATAATCACATTGTATTATGGTATAATAGATGTTTAAAAATTCTATATTTTTCTTCTTCTCCATCACCAAAATTTTGGTTTCTTAACCTCTAAGAAACTAAGTTAAGAGACTACAAATGAATGACCCATAATTTATTCATATGCATAACAATTCAAATTAAATAGTAAAGCTCAATATTTTTTATATTCATCGAATCCAAATTGACTTATGGTATATTACATCCAAAAATATTCAATATGTTTCTTCACCATCCCAAAGTTTTAGGTTTTTTATCACTATTCAAAATACATAATAGACTATAGTAGATGTAAAAAATTAATTTATGTTTTATTTTTCTACTCCACGAATATTTAAGTTTTTGCCCACTAAAAAACAAAGTTAAAAGGCTATAATCCATGATGTATTTTTTTTATAAAATAGGTAATAATTAAAATATACGATCAAGCTAGAATTTATTTATATTTACCATTTCACATTGAATTATGGTTTATTAGATGTAAATATATTCAATATGCTTCTTCTTCATCACCAAATTTCTTGTTTCTTCGTCAGTTAGCCACAGAGTTAAACGACTATAAATGAATGACAAATAAATTATATCAAAAATGGGTAATCCCTAAAATTAAATCTTTATTTCAATTTCATTTGTGTTCACCATAATCACATTGTATTATGGTATAATAGATGTTTAAAAATTCTATATTTTTCTTCTTCTCCATCACCAAAATTTTGGTTTCTTAACCTCTAAGAAACTAAGTTAAGAGACTAAAAATGAATGACCCATAATTTATTCATATGCATAACAATTCAAATTAAGTAGTAAAGCTCAATATTTTTTATATTCATCGAATCCAAATTGACTTATGGTATATTACATCCAAAAATATTCAATATGTTTCTTCACCATCCCAAAGTTTTAGGTTTTTTATCACTATTCAAAATACATAATAGACTATAGTAGATGTAAAAAATTAATTTATATTTTATTTTTCTACTCCACGTAATTTTAGGTTTTTGCCCACTAAAAAACAAAGTTAAAAGGCTATAATCCATGATGTATTTTTTTTATAAAATAGGTAATAATTAAAATATATGATCAAGCTAGAATTTATTTATATTTACCATTTCACATTGAATTATGGTTTATTAGATGTAAATATATTCAATATGCTTCTTCTTCATCACCAAATTTCTTGTTTCTTCGTCAGTAAACCGCAGAGTTAAACGACTATAAATGAATGACAAATAAATTATATCAAAAATGGGTAATCCCTAAAATTAAATATTTAACTCAATTTCATTTGTGTTCACCATAATCACATTGTATTATGTTTTAATAGATGTAAAAAAATTATATATTTTTCTTCTTCACCATCACCAAAATTTTGGTTTCTTAACCTCTAAGAAACTAAGTTAAGAGACTACAAATGAATGACCCATAATTTATTCATATGCATAACAATTCAAATTAAATAGTAAAGCTCAATATTTTTTATATTCATCGAATCCAAATTGACTTATGGTATATTACATCCAAAAATATTCAATATGTTTCTTCACCATCCCAAAGTTTTAGGTTTTTTTTCACTATTCAAAATACATAATAGACTATAGTAGATGTAAAAAATTAATTTATGTTTTATTTTTCTACTCCACGAATATTTAGGTTTTTGCCCACTAAAAAACAAAGTTAAAAGGCTATAATCCATGATGTATTTTTTTTATAAAATAGGTAATAATTAAAATATACGATCAAGCTAGAATTTATTTATATTTACCATTTCACATTGAATTATGGTTTATTAGATGTAAATATATTCAATATGCTTCTTCTTCATCACCAAATTTCTTGTTTCTTCGTCAGTTAGCCACAGAGTTAAACGACTATAAATGAATGACAAATAAATTATATCAAAAATGGGTAATCCCTAAAATTAAATATTTATTTCAACTTCATTTGTGTTCACCATAATCACATTGTATTATGGTATAATAGATTTTAAAAAATTCTATATTTTTCTTCTTCTCCATCACCAAAATTTTGGTTTATTAACCTCTAAGAAACTAAATTAAGAGACTACAAATGAATGACCCATAATTTATACATATGCATAACAATTCAAATTAAATAGTAAAGCTCAATATTTTTTATATTCATCGAATCCAAATTGACTTATGGTATATTACATCTAAAAATATTCAATATGTTTCTTCACCATCCCAAAGTTTTAGGTTTTTTATCACTATTCAAAATACATAATAGACTATAGAAGATGTAAAAAATTAATTTATATTTTATTTTTCTACTCCACGTAATTTTAGGTTTTTGCCCACTAAAAAACAAAGTTAAAAGGCTATAATCCATGACGTATTCTTTTTATAAAATAGGTAATAATTAAAATATATGATAAAGCTAGAATTTATTTATACTTACCATTTTCACATTGAATTATGGTTTATTAGATGTAAATATATTCAATATGCTTCTTCTTCATCACCAAATTTCTTGTTTCTTCGTCAGTAAGCCACAGAGTTAAACGACTATCAATGAATGACAAATATATTTTATTAAAAATGGGTAATCACTAAAATTAAATATTTAACTCAGTTTTATTTGTGTTCACCATAATCACAATGTATTATGGTATAATAGATGTAAGAAAATTCTATATTTTTCTTCTTCTCCATCACCAAATTTTGGTCTCTTAACCTCTAAGAAACTAACTGAAGAGACTACAAATGAATGACCCATAATTTATACATATGCATAACAATTCAAATTAAATAGTAAAGCTCAATATTTTTTATATTCATCGATTCCAAATTGACTTATGGTATATTACATCTAAAAATATTCAATATGTTTCTTCACCATCCCAAAGTTTTAGGTTTTTTATCACTATTCAAAATACATAATAGACTATAGTAGATGTAAAAAATTAATTTATGTTTTATTTTTCTACTCCACATAATTTTAGGTTTTTGCCCACTAAAAAACAAAGTTAAAAGGCTATAATCCATGACGTATTCTTTTTATAAAATAGGTAATAATTAAAATATATGATAAAGCTAGAATTTATTTATACTTACCATTTTCACATTGAATTATGGTTTATTAGATGTAAATATATTCAATCTGCTTCTTCTTCATCACCAAATTTCTTGTTTCTTCGTCAGTAAGCCACAGAGTTAAACGACTATCAATGAATGACAAATATATTTTATTAAAAATTGGTAATCACTAAAATTAAATATTTAACTCAATTTTATTTGTGTTCACCATAATCACAATGTATTATGGTATAATAGATGTAAGAAAATTCTATATTTTTCTTCTTCTCCATCACCAAATTTTGGTCTCTTAACCTCTAAGAAACTAAGTGAAGAGACTACAAATGAATGACCCATAATTTATACATATGCATAACAATTCAAATTAAATAGTAAAGCTCAATATTTTTTATATTCATCGATTCCAAATTGACTTATGGTATATTACATCTAAAAATATTCAATATGTTTCTTCACCATCCCAAAGTTTTAGGTTTTTTATCACTATTCAAAATACATAATAGACTATAGTAGATGTAAAAAATTAATTTATGTTTTATTTTTCTACTCCACATAATTTTAGGTTTTTGCCCATTGAAAAACAAAGTTAAAAGGCTATAATCCATGACGTATTTTTTTTATAAAATAGGTAATAATTAAAATATACGATCAAGCTAGAATTTATTTATATTTACCATTTCACATTGAATTATGGTTTATTAGATGTAAATATATTCAATATGCTTCTTCTTCATCACCAAATTTCTTGTTTCTTCGTCAGTAAACCGCAGAGTTAAACGACTATAAATGAATGACAAATAAATTATATCAAAAATGGGTAATCCCTAAAATTATATATTTAACTCAATTTCATTTGTGTTCACCATAATCACATTGTATTATGGTATAATAGATTTTTAAAAATTCTATATTTTTATTCTTCTCCATCACCAAAATTTTGGTTTCTTAACCTCTAAGAAACTAAATTAAGAGAATACAAATGAATGACCCATAATTTATACATATGCATAACAATTCAAATTAAATAGTAAAGCTCAATATTTTTTATATTCATCGATTCCAAATTGACTTATGGTATATTACATCTAAAAATCTTCAATATGTTTCTTCACCATCCAAAAGTTTAAGTTTTTTATCACTATTCAAAATACATAATAGACTATAGTAGATGTAAAAAATTAATTTATATTTTATTTTTCTACTGCACATAATTTTAGGTTTTTGCCCATTAAAAAACAAAGTTAAAAGGCTATAATCCATGACATATTTTTTTTATAAAATAGGTAATAATTAAAATATACGATCAAGCTAGAATTTATTTATATTTACCATTTCACATTGAATTATGGTTTATTAGATGTAAATATATTCAATATGCTTCTT
This sequence comes from Lathyrus sativus, assembly GCA_963859935.3. Classification (NCBI taxonomy): domain Eukaryota; kingdom Viridiplantae; phylum Streptophyta; class Magnoliopsida; order Fabales; family Fabaceae; genus Lathyrus; species Lathyrus sativus. The sequence goes on along the minus strand of CAWUDS030004636.1, from coordinate 27,535 downwards.
CTTCATCACCAAATTTCTTGTTTCTTCGTCAGTAAACCGCAGAGTTAAACGACTATAAATGAATGACAAATAAATTATATCAAAAATGGGTAATCCCTAAAATTAAATATTTAACTCAATTTCATTTGTGTTCACCATAATCACATTGTATTATGGTATAATAGATTTTTAAAAATTCTATATTTTTATTCTTCTCCATCACCAAAATTTTGGTTTCTTAACCTCTAAGAAACTAAATTAAGAGAATACAAATGAATGACCCATAATTTATACATATGCATAACAATTCAAATTAAATAGTAAAGCTCAATATTTTTTATATTCATCGATTCCAAATTGACTTATGGTATATTACATCTAAAAATCTTCAATATGTTTCTTCACCATCCAAAAGTTTAAGTTTTTTATCACTATTCAAAATACATAATAGACTATAGTAGATGTAAAAAATTAATTTATGTTTTATTTTTCTACTCCACATAATTTTAGGTTTTTGCCCACTAAAAAACAAAGTTAAAAGGCTATAATCCATGACGTATTCTTTTTATAAAATAGGTAATAATTAAAATATATGATAAAGCTAGAATTTATTTATACTTACCATTTTCACATTGAATTATGGTTTATTAGATGTAAATATATTCAATATGCTTCTTCTTCATCACCAAATTTCTTGTTTCTTCGTCAGTAAGCCACAGAGTTAAACGACTATCAATGAATGACAAATATATTTTATTAAAAATGGGTAATCACTAAAATTAAATATTTAACTCAATTTTATTTGTGTTCACCATAATCACAATGTATTATGGTATAATAGATGTAAGAAAATTCTATATTTTTCTTCTTCTCCATCACCAAATTTTGGTCTCTTAACCTCTAAGAAACTAAGTGAAGAGACTACAAATGAATGACCCATAATTTATACATATGCATAACAATTCAAATTAAATAGTAAAGCTCAATATTTTTTATATTCATCGATTCCAAATTGACTTATGGTATATTACATCTAAAAATATTCAATATGTTTCTTCACCATCCCAAAGTTTTAGGTTTTTTATCACTATTCAAAATACATAATAGACTATAATAGATGTAAAAAATTAATTTATGTTTTATTTTTCTACTCCACATAATTTTAGGTTTTTGCCCATTGAAAAACAAAGTTAAAAGGCTATAATCCATGATGTATTTTTTTTATAAAATAGGTAATAATTAAAATATACGATCAAGCTAGAATTTATTTATATTTACCATTTCACATTGAATTATGGTTTATTAGATGTAAATATATTCAATATGCTTCTTCTTCATCACCAAATTTCTTGTTTCTTCATCAGTAAACCGCAGAGTTAAACGACTATAAATGAATGACAAATAAATTATATCAAAAATGGGTAACCCCTAAAATTAAATATTTAACTCAATTTCATTTGTGTTCACCATAATCACATTGTATTATGGTATAATAGATTTTTAAAAATTCTATATTTTTATTCTTCTCCATCACCAAAATTTTGGTTTCTTGACCTCTAAGAAACTAAATTAAGAGAATACAAATGAATGACCCATAATTTATTCATATGCATAACAATTCAAATTAAGTAGTAAAGCTCAATATTTTTTATATTCATCGAATCCAAATTGACTTATGGTATATTACATCTAAAAATCTTCAATATGTTTCTTCACCATCCCAAAGTTTTAGGTTTTTTATCACTATTCAAAATACATAATAAACTATAGAAGATGTAAAAAATTAATTTATATTTTATTTTTCTACTCCACGTAATTTTAGGTTTTTGCCCACTAAAAAACAAAGTTAAAAGGCTATAATCTATGACGTATTTTTTTTTATGAAATAGGTAATAATTAAAATATATGATCTAGCTAGAATTTATTTATATTTACCATTTTCACATTGAATTGTGGTTTATTAGATGTAAATATATTCAATATGCTTCTTCTTCATCACCAAATTTCTTGTTTCTTCGTCAGTAAACCGCAGAGTTAAACGACTATAAATGAATGACAAATAAATTATATCAAAAATGGGTAATCACTATAACTAAATAATTAAGCTCAAAGTTATTTGTGTTCACCATAATCACATTGTATTATGGTAAAATAGATGTAAAAAAATTCTATATTTTTCTTCTTCATCATCACCAAAATTTTGGTTTCTTAACCTCTAAGAAACTAAGTTAAGAGACTACAAATGAATGACCCATAATTTATTCATATGCATAACAATTCAAATTAAATAGTAAAGCTCAATATTTTTTATATTCATCGAATCCAAATTGACTTATGGTATATTACATCTAAAAATATTCAATGTGTTTCTTCACCATCCCAAAGTTTTAGGTTTTTTATCACTATTTAAAATACATAATAGACTATAGTAGATGTAAAAAATTAATTTATATTTTATTTTTCTACTCCATGTAATTTTAGGTTTTTGCCCACTAAAAAACAAAGTTAAAAGGCTATAATCCATGACGTATTTTTTTTTATAAAATAGGTAATAATTAAAATATATGATCAAGCTATAATTTATTTATATTTACCATTTTCACATTGAATTATGGTTTATTAGATGTAAATATATTCAATCTGCTTCTTCTTCATCACCAAATTTCTTGTTTCTTCGTCAGTAAGCCACAAAGCTAAACGAATAAAAATGAATGACAAATAAATTATATTAAAAATGGGTAATCACTAAAACTAAATAATTAAGCTCAAATTTATTTGTGTTCACCATAATCACATTGTATTATGGTATAATAGATGTAAAAAAATTCTATATTTTTCTTTTTCTCCATCACCAAAATTTTGGTTTCTTAACCTCTAAGAAACTAAGTTAAGAGACTACAAATGAATGACCCATAATTTATTCATATGCATAACAATTCAAATTAAATAGTAAAGCTCAATATTTTTTATATTCATCGAATCCAAATTGACTTATGGTATATTACATCTAAAAATATTCAATATGTTTCTTCACCATCACAAAGTTTTAGGTTTTTTATCACTATTCAAAATACATAATAGACTATAGTAGATGTAAAAAATTAATTTATATTTTATTTTTCTACTCCATGTAATTTTAGGTTTTTGCCCACTAAAAAACAAAGTTAAAAGGCTATAATCCATGACGTATTTTTTTTTATAAAATAGGTAATAATTAAAATATATGATCAAGCTATAATTTATTTATATTTACCATTTTCACATTGAATTATGGTTTATTAGATGTAAATATATTCAATCTGCTTCTTCTTCATCACCAAATTTCTTGTTTCTTCGTCAGTAAGCCACAAAGCTAAACGAATAAAAATGAATGACAAATAAATTATATTAAAAATGGGTAATCACTAAAACTAAATAATTAAGCTCAAATTTATTTGTGTTCACCATAATCACATTGTATTATGGTATAATAGATGTAAAAAAATTCTATATTTTTCTTTTTCTCCATCACCAAAATTTTGGTTTCTTAACCTCTAAGAAACTAAGTTAAGAGACTACAAATGAATGACCCATAATTTATTCATATGCATAACAATTCAAATTAAATAGTAAAGCTCAATATTTTTTATATTCATCGAATCCAAATTGACTTATGGTATATTACATCTAAAAATATTCAATATGTTTCTTCACCATCCTAAAGTTTTAGGTTTTTTATCACTATTCAAAATACATAATAGACTATAGTAGATGTAAAAAATTAATTTATATTTTATTTTTCTACTCCATGTAATTTTAGGTTTTTGCCCACTAAAAAACAAAGTTAAAAGGCTATAATCCATGACGTATTTTTTTTATAAAATAGGTAATAATTAAAATATACGATCAAGCTAGAATTTATTTATATTTACCATTTCACATTGAATTATGGTTTATTAGATGTAAATATATTCAATGTGCTTCTTCTTCATCACCAAATTTCTTGTTTCTTCGTCAGTAAACCGCAGAGTTAAACGACTATAAATGAATGACAAATAAATTATATCAAAAATGGGTAATCCCTAAAATTAAATATTTAACTCAATTTCATTTGTGTTCACCATAATCACATTGTATTATGGTATAATAGATGTTTAAAAATTCTATATTTTTCTTCGTCTCCATCACCAAAATTTTGGTTTCTTAACCTCTAAGAAACTAAATTAAGAGACTACAAATGAATGACCCATAATTTATACATATGCATAACAATTCAAATTAAATAGTAAAGCTCAACATTTTTTATATTCATCGAATCCAAATTGACTTATGGTATATTACATCTAAAAATATTCAATATGTTTCTTCACCATCCCAAAGTTTTAGGTATTTTATCACTATTCAAAATACATAATAGACTATAGTAGATGTAAAAAATTAATTTATATTTTATTTTTCTACTCCACGTAATTTTAGGTTTTTCCCCACTAAAAAACAAAGTTAAAAGGCTATAATCCATGACGTATTTTTTTTATAAAATAGATAATAATTAAAATATAAGATCAAGCTAGAATTTATTTATATTTACCATTTTCACATTGAATTGTGGTTTATTAGATGTAAATATATTCAATATGCTTCTTCTTCATCACCAAATTTCTTGTTTCTTCGTCAGTAAACCGCAGAGTTAAACGACTATAAATGAATGACAAATAAATTATATCAAAAATGGGTAATCACTATAACTAAATAATTAAGCTCAAAGTTATTTGTGTTCACCATAATCACATTGTATTATGGTAAAAAAGATGTAAAAAAATTCTATATTTTTCTTCTTCATCATCACCAAAATTTTGGTTTCTTAACCTCTAAGAAACTAAGTTAAGAGACTACAAATGAATGACCCATAATTTATTCATATGCATAACAATTCAAATTAAATAGTAAAGCTCAATATTTTTTATATTCATCGAATCCAAATTGACTTATGGTATATTACATCTAAAAATATTCAATATGTTTCTTCACCATCCCAAAGTTTTAGGTTTTTTATCACTATTCAAAATACATAATAGACTATAGTAGATGTTAAAAATTAATTTATATTTTATTTTTCTACTCCATGTAATTTTAGGTTTTTGCCCACTAAAAAACAAAGTTAAAAGGCTATAATCCATTACGTATTTTTTTTTATAAAATAGGTAATAATTAAAATATATGATCAAGCTATAATTTATTTATATTTACCATTTTCACATTGAATTATGGTTTATTAGATGTAAATATATTCAATCTGCTTCTTCTTCATCACCAAATTTCTTGTTTCTTCGTCAGTAAGCCACAAAGCTAAACGAATAAAAATGAATGATAAATAAATTATATTAAAAATGGGTAATCACTAAAACTAAATAATTAAGCTCAAATTTATTTGTGTTCACCATAATCACATTGTATTATGGTATAATAGATGTAAAAAAATTCTATATTTTTCTTTTTCTCCATCATCAAAATTTTGGTTTCTTAACCTCTAAGAAACTAAGTTAAGAGACTACAAATGAATGACCCATAATTTATTCATATGCATAACAATTCAAATTAAATAGTAAAGCTCAATATTTTTTATATTCATCGAATCCAAATTGACTTATGGTATATTACATCTAAAAATATTCAATATGTTTCTTCACCATCCCAAAGTTTTAGGTTTTTTATCACTATTCAAAATACATAATAGACTATAGTAGATGTAAAAAATTAATTTATATTTTATTTTTCTACTCCATGTAATTTTAGGTTTTTTCCCACTAAAAAACAAAGTTAAAAGGCTATAATCCATGACGTATTTTTTTTTATAAAATAGGTAATAATTAAAATATATGATCAAGCTATAATTTATTTATATTTACCATTTTCACATTGAATTATGGTTTATTAGATGTAAATATATTCAATCTGCTTCTTCTTCATCACCAAATTTCTTGTTTCTTCATCAGTAAGCCACAAAGCTAAACGAATAAAAATGAATGACAAATAAATTATATTAAAAATGGGTAATCACTAAAACTAAATAATTAAGCTCAAATTTATTTGTGTTCACCATAATCACATTGTATTATGGTATAATAGATGTAAAAAAATTCTATATTTTTCTTTTTCTCCATCACCAAAATTTTGGTTTCTTAACCTCTAAGAAACTAAGTTAAGAGACTACAAATGAATGACCCATAATTGATTCATATGGATAACAATTCAAATTAAATAGTAAAGCTCAATATTTTTTATATTCATCGAATCCAAATTGACTTATGGTATATTACATCTAAAAATATTCAATATGTTTCTTCACCATCCCAAAGTTTTAGGTTTTTTATCACTATTCAAAATACATAATAGACTATAGTAGATGTAAAAAATTAATTTATATTTTATTTTTCTACTCCATGTAATTTTAGGTTTTTGCCCACTAAAAAACAAAGTTAAAAGGCTATAATCCATGACGTATTTTTTTTATAAAATAGGTAATAATTAAAATATAAGATCAAGCTAGAATTTATTTATATTTACCATTTAACATTGAATTATGGTTTATTAGATGTAAATATATTCAATATGCTTCTTCTTCATCACCAAATTTCTTGTTTCTTCGTCAGTAAACCGCAGAGTTAAACGACTATAAATGAATGACAAATAAATTATATCAAAAATGGATAATCCCTAAAATTAAATATTTAACTCAATTTCATTTGTGTTCACCATAATCACATTGTATTATGGTATAATAGATGTTTAAAAATTCTATATTTTTCTTCGTCTCCATCACCAAAATTTGGGTTTCTTAACCTCTAAGAAACTAAATTAAGAGACTACAAATGAATGACCCATAATTTATACATATGCATAACAATTCAAATTAAATAGTAAAGCTCAACATTTTTTATATTCATCGAATCCAAATTGACTTATGGTATATTACATCTAAAAATATTCAATATGTTTCTTCACCATCCCAAAGTTTTAGGTATTTTATCACTATTCAAAATACATAATAGACTATAGTAGATGTAAAAAATTAATTTATATTTTATTTTTCTACTCCACGTAATTTTAGGTTTTTCCCCACTAAAAAACAAAGTTAAAAGGCTATAATCCATGACGTATTTTTTTTATAAAATAGATAATAATTAAAATATATGATCAAGCTAGAATTTATTTATATTTACCATTTTCACATTGAATTGTGGTTTATTAGATGTAAATATATTCAATATGCTTCTTCTTCATCACCAAATTTCTTGTTTCTTCGTCAGTAAACCGCAGAGTTAAACGACTATAAATGAATGACAAATAAATTATATCAAAAATGGGTAATCACTATAACTAAATAATTAAGCTCAAAGTTATTTGTGTTCACCATAATCACATTGTATTATGGTAAAATAGATGTAAAAAATTTCTATATTTTTCTTCTTCATCATCTCCAAAATTTTGGTTTCTTAACCTCTAAGAAACTAAGTTAAGAGACTACAAATGAATGACCCATAATTTATTCATATGCATAACAATTCAAATTAAATAGTAAAGCTCAATATTTTTTATATTCATCGAATCCAAATTGACTTATGGTATATTACATCTAAAAATATTCAATATGTTTCTTCACCATCCCAAAGTTTTAGGTTTTTTATCACTATTCAAAATACATAATAGACTATAGTAGATGTAAAAAATTAATTTATATTTTATTTTTCTACTCCATGTAATTTTAGGTTTTTGCCCACTAAAAAACAAAATTAAAAGGCTATAATCCATGACGTATTTTTTTTTATAAAATAGGTAATAATTAAAATATATGATCAAGCTATAATTTATTTATATTTACCATTTTCACATTGAATTATGGTTTATTAGATGTAAATATATTCAATCTGCTTCTTCTTCATCACCAAATTTCTTGTTTCTTCGTCAGTAAGCCACAGAGTTAAACGAATAAAAATGAATGACAAATAAATTATATTAAAAATTGGTAATCACTAAAACTAAATAATTAAGCTCAAATTTATTTGTGTTCACCATAATCACATTGTATTATGGTATAATAGATGTAAAAAAATTCTATATTTTTCTTTTCTCCATCACCAAAATTTTGGTTTCTTAACCTCTAAGAAACTAAGTTAAGAGACTACAAATGAATGACCCATAATTTATTCATATGCGTAACAATTCAAATTAAATAGTAAAGCTCAATATTTTTTATATTCATCGAATCCAAATTGACTTATGGTATATTACATCTAAAAATATTCAATATGTTTCTTCACCATCCCAAAGTTTTAGGTTTTTTATCACTATTCAAAATACATAATAGACTATATTAGATATAAAAAATTAATTTATATTTTATTTTTCTACTCCATGTAATTTTAGGTTTTTGCCCACTAAAAAACAAAGTTAAAAGGCTATAATCCATGACGTATTTTTTTTTATAAAATAGGTAATAATTAAAATATATGATCACGCTATAATTTATTTATATTTACCATTTTCACATTGAATTATGATTTATTAGATGTAAATATATTCAATCTGCTTCTTCTTCATCACCAAATTTCTTGTTTCTTCGTCAGTAAGCCACAGAGTTAAACGAATATAAATGAATGATAAATAAATTATATTAAAAATGGGTAATCACTAAAACTAAATGATTAAGCTCAAATTTATTTGTGTTCACCATAATCACATTGTATTATGGTATAATAGATGTAAAAAAATTCTATATTTTTCTTTTTCTCCATCACCAAAATTTTGGTTTCTTAACCTCTAAGAAACTAATTAAGAGACTACAAATGAATGACCCATAATTTATTCATATGCATAACAATTCAAATTAAATAGTAAAGTTCAATATTTTTTATATTCATCGAATCCAAATTGACTTATGGGATATTACATCTAAAAATCTTCAATATGTTTCTTCACCATCCCAACGTTTTAGGTTTTTTTATCACTATTCAAAATACATAATAGACTATAGTAGATGTAAAAAATTAATTTATATTTTATTTTTCTTCTCCATGTAATTTTAGGTTTTTGCCCACTAAAAAACAAAGTTAAAAGGCTATGATCCATGACGTATTTTTTTTTATAAAATAGGTAATAATTAAAATATATGATCAAGCTATAGTTTATTTATATTTACCATTTTCACATTGAATTATGGTTTATTAGATGTAAATATATTCAATCTGCTTCTTCTTCATCACCAAATTTCTTGTTTCTTCGTCAGTAAGCCACAGAGTTAAACGAATATAAATGAATGACAAATAAATTATATTAAAAATGGGTAATCACTAAAACTAAATAATTAAGCTCAAATTTATTTGTGTTCACCATAATCACATTGTATTATGGTATAATAGATGTAAAAAAATTCTATATTTTTCTTTTTCTCCATCACCAAAATTTTGGTTTCTTAACCTCTAAGAAACTAAGTTAAGAGACTACAAATGAATGACCCATAATTTATTCATATGCATAAAAATTCAAATTAAGTAGTAAAGCTCAATATTTTTTATATTCATCGAATCCAAATTGACTTATGGTATATTACATCTAAAAATCTTCAATATGTTTCTTCACCATCCCAAAGTTTTAGGTTTTTTATCACTATTCAAAATACATAATAAACTATAGAAGATGTAAAAAAATTAAATTATATTTTATTTTTCTACTCCACGTAATTTTAGGTTTTTGCCCACTAAAAAACAATGTTAAAAGGATATAATCCATGACGTATTTTTTTTATAAAATAGGTAATAATTAAAATATATGATCAAGCTAGAATTTATTTATATTTACCATTTTCACATTGAATTATGGTTTATTAGATGTAAATATATTCAATATGCTTCTTCTTCATCACCAAATTTCTTGTTTCTTCGTCAATAAGCCACAGAGTTAAACGACTATAAATGAATGACAAATAAATTATATCAAAAATGGGTAATCACTTAAACTAAATAATTAAGCTCAAAGTTATTTGTGTTCACCATAATCACATTGTATTATGGTATAATAGATGTAAAGAAATTCTATATTTTTCTTCTTCTCCATCACCAAAATTTTGGTTTCTTAACCTCTAAGAAACTAAGTTAAGAGACTACAAATAAATGACCCATAATTTATACATATGCGTAACAATTCAAATTAAATAGTAAAGCTCAATATTTTTTATATTCATCGATTCCAAATTGACTTATGGTATATTACATCTAAAAATCTTCAATATGTTTCTTCACCATCCCAAAGTTTTAGGTTTTTTATCACTATTCAAAATACATAATAGACTATAGTAGATGTAAAAAATTAATTTATATTTTATTTTTCTTCTCCACGTAATTTTAGGTTTTTGCCCACTAAAAAACAAAGTTAAAAGGCTATAATCCATGACGTATTTTTTTTATAAAATAGGTAATAATTAAAATATATGATCAAGCTAGAATTTATTTATATTTACCATTTTCACATTGAATTATGGTTTATTAGATGTAAATATATTCAAGATGCTTCTTCTTCATCACCAAATTTCTTGTTTCTTCGTCAGTAAGCCACAGAGTTAAACGACTATAAATGAATGACAAATATATTTTATTAAAAATGGGTAATCACTAAAATTAAATATTTAACTCAATTTTATTTGTGTTCACCATAATCACATTGTATTATGGTATAATAAATATAAGAAAATTCTATATTTTTCTTCTTCTCCATCAACAAAGTTTTGGTCTCTTAACCTCTAAGAAACTAAGTTAAGAGACTACAAATGAATGACCCATAATTTATACATATGCATAACAATTCAAATTAAATAGTAAAGCTCAATATTTTTTATATTCATCGATTCCAAATTGACTTATGGTATATTACATCTAAAAATCTTCAATATGTTTCTTCACCATCCCAAAGTTTTAGGTTTTTTATCACTATTCAAAATACATAATAGACTATAGTAGATGTAAAAAAGTAATTTATATTTTATTTTTCTACTCCACGTAATTTTAGGTTTTTGCCCATTAAAAAACAAAGTTAAAAGGCTATAATCCATGACATATTTTTTTTGTAAAATAGGTAATAATTAAAATATACGATCAAGCTAGAATTTATTTATATTTACCATTTCACATTGAATTATGGTTTATTAGATATAAATATATTCAATATGCTTCTTCTTCATCACCAAATTTCTTGTTTCTTCGTCAGTAAACCGCATAGTTAAACGACTATAAATGAATGACAAATAAATTATATCAAAAAAGGGTAATCCCTAAAATTAAATATTTAACTCAATTTCATTTGTGTTCACCATAATCACATTGTATTATGGTATAATAGATGTTTAAAAATTCAATATTTTTCTTCTTCTCCATCACCAAAATTTTGGTTTCTTAACCTCTAAGAAACTAAATTAAGAGACTACAAATGAATGACCCATAATTTATACATATGCATAACAATTCAAATTAAATAGTAAAGCTCAATATTTTTTATATTCAGCGAATCCAAATTGACTTATGGTATATTACATCTAAAAATATTCAATATGTTTCTTCACCATCCCAAAGTTTTAGGTTTTTTATCACTATTCAAAATACATAATAGACTATAGAAGATGTAAAAAATTAATTTATATTTTATTTTTCTACTCCACGTATATTTAGGTTTTTGCCCAGTAAAAAACAAAGTTAAAAGGCTATAATCCATGACGTATTTTTTTTATATAAAATAGGTAATAATTAAAATATATGATCAAGCTAGAATTTATTTATATTTACCATTTTCACATTGAATTATGGTCTATTAGATGTAAATATATTCAATATGCTTCTTCTTCATCACCAAATTTCTTGTTTCTTCGTTAGTAAGAAACAGAGTTAAAGGACTATAAATGAATGACAAATAAATTATATCAAAAATGGGTAATCACTAAAACTAAATAATTAAGCTCAAAGTTATTTGTGTTCACCATAATCACATTGTATTATGGTATAATAGATGTAAAAAAATTCTATATTTTTCTTCTTCTCCATCACCAAAATTTTGGTTTCTTAACCTCTAAGAAACTAAGTTAAGAGACTACAAATGAAGGACCCATAATTTATAAATATGCATAACAATTCAAATTAAATAGTAAAGCTCAATATTTTTTATATTCATCGAATCCAAATTGACTTATGGTATATTACATCTAAAAATCTTCAATATGTTTCTTCACCATCCCAAAGTTTTAGGTTTTTTATCACTATTCAAAATACATAATAGACTATAGTAGATGTAAAAAATTAATTTATATTTTATTTTTCTTCTCCACGTAATTTTAGGTTTTTGCCCACTAAAAAACAAAGTTAAAAGGCTATAATCCATGATGTATTTTTTTTTTATAAAATAGGTAATAATTAAAATATATGATCAAGCTAGAATTTATTTATATTTACCATTTTCACATTGAATTATGGTTTATTAGATGTAAATATATTCAATATGCTTCTTCTTCATCACCAAATTTCTTGTTTCTTCGTCAGTAAGCCGCAGAGTTAAACGACTATAAATGAATGACAAATATATTTTATCAAAAATGGGTAATCACTAAAATTAAATATTTAACTCAATTTTATTTGTGTTCACCATAATCACATTGTATTATGGTATAATAAATGTAAAAAAATTCTATATTTTTCTTCTTCTCCATCAACAAAATTTTGGTCTCTTAACCTCTAAGAAACTAAGTTAAGAGACTACAAATGAATGACCCATAATTTATACATATCCATAACAATTCAAATTAAATAGTAAAGCTCAATATTTTTTATATTCATCGAATCCAAATTGAATTATGGTATATTACATCTAAAAATCTTCAATATGTTTCTTCACCATCCCAAAGTTTTAGGTTTTTTATCACTATTCAAAATACATAATAGACTATAATAGATTTAAAAAATTAATTTATATTTTATTTTTCTACTCCACGTAATTTTAGGTTTTTGCCCACTAAAAACCAAAGTTAAAAGGCTATAATCCATGACATATTTTTTTTATAAAATAGGTAATAATTAAAATATATGATCAAGCTAGAATTTATTTATATTTAAAATTTTCACATTGAATTATGGTTTATTAGATGTAAATATATTCAATATGCTTCCTCTTCATCACCAAAATTCTTGTTTCTTCGTCAGTAAGCCACAGAGTTAAACGAATATAAATGAATGACAAATAAATTATATCAAAAATGGGTAATCACTAAAATTAATTATATAACTCAATTTTATTTGTGTTCACCATAATCACATTGTATTATGGTATAATAAATGTAAGAAAATTCTATATTTTTCTACTTCTCCATCACCAAAATTTTGGTTTCTTAACCTCTAAGAAACTAAGTTAAGAGACTACAAATGAATGACCCATAATTTATTCATATGCATAACAATTCAAATTAAATAGTAAAGCTCAATATTTTTTATATTCATCGAATCCAAATTGAATTATGGTATATTACATCTAAAAATCTTCAATATGTTTCTTCACCATCCCAAAGTTTTAGGTTTTTTATCACTATTCAAAATACATAATAGACTATAGTAGATTTAAAAAATTAATTTATATTTTATTTTTCTACTCCACGTAATTTTAGGTTTTTGCCCACTAAAAACCAAAGTTAAAAGGCTATAATCCATGACATATTTTTTTGATAAAATAGGTAATAATTAAAATATATGATCAAGCTAGAATTTATTTATATTTAAAATTTTCACATTGAATTATGGTTTATTAGATGTAAATATATTCAATATGCTTCCTCTTCATCACCAAATTTCTTGTTTCTTCGTCAGTAAGCCACAGAGTTAAACGAATATAAATGAATGACAAATAAATTATATCAAAAATGGGTAATCACTAAAATTAAATATATAACTCAATTTTATTTGTGTTCACCATAATCACATTGTATTATGGTATAATAAATGTAAGAAAATTCTATATTTTTCTACTTCTCCATCACCAAAATTTTGGTTTCTTAACCTCTAAGAAACTAAGTGAAGAGACTACAAATGAATGACCCATAATTTATTCATATGCATAACAATTCAAATTAAATAGTAAAGCTCAATATTTTTTATATTCATTGAATCCAACTCGACTTATGGTATATTACATCTAAAAATATTCAATATGTTTCTTCACCATCCCAAAGTTTTAGGTTTTTTATCACTATTCAAAATACATAATAGACTATAGTAGATGTAAAAAATTAATTTATATTTTATTTTTCTACTGCACGTAATTTTAGGTTTTTGCCCACTAAAAGACAAAGTTAAAAGGCTATAATCCATGACGTATTTTTTTTTATAAAATAGGTAATAATTAAAATATATGATCAAGCTAGAATTTATTTATATTTATCATTTTCATATTGAATTATGGTTTATTAGATGTAAATATATTCAATATGCTTCTTCTTCATCACCAAATTTCTTGTTTCTTCGTCAGTAAGCCACAGAGTTAAACGAATATAAATGAATGACAAATAAATTATATCAAAAATGGGTAATCACTAAAATTAAATATATAACTCAATTTTATTTGTGTTCACCATAATCACATTGTATTATGGTATAATAAATGTAAGAAAATTCTATATTTTTCTACTTCTCCATCACCAAAATTTTGGTTTCTTAACCTCTAAGAAACTAAGTTAAGAGACTACAAACGAATGACCCATAATTTATACATATCCATAACAATTCAAATTAAATAGTCAAGCTCAATATTTTTTATATTCATCGAATCCAAATTGACTTATGGTATATTACATCTAAAAATCTTCAATATGTTTCTTCACCATCCCAAAGTTTTAGGTTTTTTATCACTATTCAAAATACATAATAGACTATAGTAGATGTAAAAAATTAATTTATATTTTATTTTTCTACTCCACGTAATTTTAGGTTTTTGCCCACTAAAAGACAAAGTTAAAAGGCTATAATCCATGACAATTTTTTTTATAAAATAGGTAATAATTAAAATATACGATCAAGCTAGAATTTATTTATATTTACCATTTCACATTGAATTATGGTTTATTAGATGTAAATATATTCAATATGCTTCTTCTTCATCACCAAATTTCTTATTTCTTCGTAAGTAAGCCACAAAGTTAAACGACTATAAATGAATGACAAATATATTTTATCAAAAATGGGTAATCACTAAAATTAAATATATAACTCAATTTTATTTGTGTTCACCATAATCACATTGTATTATGGTATAATAAATGTAAGAAAATTCTATATTTTTCTACTTCTCCATCACCAAAATTTTGGTTTCTTAACCTCTAAGAAACTAAGTTAAGAGACTACAAATGAATGACCCATAATTTATTCATATGCATAACAATTCAAATTAAATAGTAAAGCTCAATACTTTTTATATTCATCGAATCCAAATTGACTTATGGTATATTACATCTAAAAATCTTCAATATGTTTCTTCACCATCCCAAAGTTTTAGGTTTTTTATCACTATTCAAAATACATAATACACTATAGTAGATGTAAAAAATTAATTTATATTTTATTTTTCTACTCCATGTAATTTTAGGTTTTTGCCCACTAAAAACCAAAGTTAAAAGGCTATAATCCATGACATAATTTTTTATAAAATAGGTAATAATTAAAATATATGATCAAGCTAGAATTTATTTATATTTAAAAATTTCACATTGAATTATGGTTTATTAGATGTAAATATATTCAATATGCTTCTTCTTCATCACCAAATTTCTTGTTTCTTCGTCAGTAAGCCACAGAGTTAAACGAATATAAATGAATGACAAATAAATTATATCAAAAATGGGTAATCACTAAAATTAAATATATAACTCAATTTTATTTGTGTTCACCATAATCACATTGTATTATGGTATAATAAATGTAAGAAAATTCTATATTTTTCTACTTCTCCATCACCAAAATTTTGGTTTCTTAACCTCTAAGAAACTAAGTTAAGAGACTACAAATGAATGACCCATAATTTATTCATATGCATAACAATTCAAATTAAATAGTAAAGCTCAATATTTTTATATTCATCGAATCCAAATTGACTTATGGTATATTACATCTAAAAATTTTCAATATGTTTCTTCACCATCCCAAAGTTTTAGGTTTTTTATCACTATTCAAAATACATAATAGACTATAGTAGATGTAAAAAATTAATTTTTATTTTATTTTTCTACTCCACGTAATTTTAGGTTTTTGCCCACTAAAAGACAAAGTTAAAAGGCTACAATCCATGACAAATTTTTTTTATAAAATAGGTAATAATTAAAATATACGATTAAGCTAGAATTTATTTATCTTTACCATTTCACATTGAATTATGGTTTATTAGATGTAAATATATTCAATATGCTTCTTCTTCATCACCAAATTTCTTATTTCTTCGTAAGTAAGCCACAGAGTTAAACGACTATAAATGAATGACAAATATATTTTATCAAAAATGGGTAATCACTAAAATTAAATATATAACTCAATTTTATTTGTGTTCACCATAATCACATTGTATTATGGTATAATAAATGTAAGAAAATTCTATATTTTTCTACTTCTCCATCACCAAAATTTTGGTTTCTTAACCTCTAAGAAACTAAGTTAAGAGACTACAAATGAATGACCCATAATTTATTCATATGCATAACAATTCAAATTAAATAGTAAAGCTCAATACTTTTTATATTCATCGAATCCAAATTGACTTATGGTATATTACATCTAAATATCTTCAATATGTTTCTTCACCATCCCAAAGTTTTAGGTTTTTTATCAGTATTCAAAATACATAATAGACTATAGTAGATGTAAAAAATTAATTTATATTTTATTTTTCTACTCCACGTAAGTTTAGGTTTTTGCCCACTAAAAACCAAAGTTAAAAGGCTATAATCCATGACATATTTTTTTTATAAAATAGGTAATAATTAAAATATATGATAAAGCTAGAATTTATTTATATTTAAAATTTTCACATTGAATTATGGTTTATTAGATGTAAATATATTCAATATGCTTCTTCTTCATCACCAAATTTCTTGTTTCTTCGTCAGTAAGCCACAGAGTTAAACGAATATAAATGAATGACAAATAAATTATATAAAAAATGGGTAATCCCTAAAATTAAATATATAACTCAATTTTATTTGTGTTCACCATAATCACATTGTATTATGGTATAATAAATGTAAGAAAATTCTATATTTTTCTACTTCTTCATCACCAAAATTTTGGTTTTTTAACCTTTAAGAAACTAAGTGAAGAGACTACAAATGAATGACCCATAATTTATTCATATGCATAACAATTCAAATTAAATAGTAAAGCTCAATATTTTTTATATTCGTCGAATCCAACTTGACTTATGGTATATTACATCTAAAAATCTTCAATATGTTTCTTCACCATCCCAAAGTTTTAGGTTTTTTATCAGTATTCAAAATACATAATAGACTATAGTAGATGTAAAAAATTAATTGATATTTTATTTTTCTACTCCACGTAATTTTAGGTTTTTGCCCACTAAAAGACAAAGTTAAAAGGCTATAATCCATGACATATTTTTTTTTATAAAATAGGTAATAATTAAAATATATGGTCAAGCTAGAATTTATTTATATTTAACATTTTCACATTGAATTATGGTTTATTAGATGTAAATATATTCAATATGCTTCTTCTTCATCACCAAATTTCTTATTTCTTCGTAAGTAAACCACAGAGTTAAACGACTATAAATGAATGACAAATATATTTTATCAAAAATGGGTAATCACTAAAATTAAATATATAACTCAATTTTATTTGTGTTCACCATAATCACATTGTATTATGGTATAATAAATGTAAGAAAATTCTATATTTTTCTACTTCTCCATCACCAAAATTTTGGTTTCTTAACCTCTAAGAAACTAAGTTAAGAGACTACAAATGAATGACCCATAATTTATTCATATGCATAACAATTCAAATTAAATAGTAAAGCTCAATACTTTTTATATTCATCGAATCCAAATTGAGTTATGGTATATTACATCTAAATATCTTCAATATGTTTCTTCACCATCCCAAAGTTTTAGGTTTTTTATCAGTATTCAAAATACATAATAGACTATAGTAGATGTAAAAAATTAATTTATATTTTATTTTTCTACTCCACGTAAGTTTAGGTTTTTGCCCACTAAAAACCAAAGTTAAAAGGCTATAATCCATGACATATTTTTTTTATAAAATAGGTAATAATTAAAATATATGATCAAGCTAGAATTTATTTATATTTAAAATTTTCACATTGAATTATGGTTTATTAGATGTAAATATATTCAATATGCTTCTTCTTCATCACCAAATTTCTTGTTTCTTCGTCAGTAAGCCACAAAGTTAAACGAATATAAATGAATGACAAATAAGTTATATAAAAAATGGGTAATCACTAAAATTAAATATATAACTCAATTTTATTTGTGTTCACCATAATCACATTGTATTATGGTATAATAAATGTAAGAAAATTCTATATTTTTCTACTTCTTCATCACCAAAATTTTGGTTTTTTAACCTTTAAGAAACTAAGTGAAGAGACTACAAATGAATGACCCATAATTTATTCATATGCATAACAATTCAAATTAAATAGTAAAGCTCAATATTTTTTATATTCGTCGAATCCAACTTGACTTATGGTATATTACATCTAAAAATCTTCAATATGTTTCTTCACCATCCCAAAGTTTTAGGTTTTTTATCACTATTCAAAATACATAATAGACTATAGTAGATGTAAAAAATTAATTTATATTTTATTTTTCTACTCCACGTAATTTTAGGTTTTTGCCCACTAAAAGACAAAGTTAAAAGGCTATAATCCATGACATATTTTTTTTATAAAATAGGTAATAATTAAAATATATGATCAAGCTAGAATTTATTTATATTTAACATTTTCATATTGAATTATGGTTTATTAGATGTAAATATATTCAATATGCTTCTTCTTCATCACCAAATTTCTTATTTCTTCGTAAGTAAGCCACAGAGTTAAACGACTATAAATGAATGACAAATATATTTTATCAAAAATGGGTAATCACTAAAATTAAATATATAACTCAATTTTATTTGTGTTCACCATAATCACATTGTATTATGCTATAATAAATGTAAGAAAATTCTATATTTTTCTACTTCTCCATCACCAAAATTTTGGTTTCTTAACCTCTAAGAAACTAAGTTAAGAGAATACAAATGAATGACCCATAATTTATTCATATGCATAGCAATTCAAATTAAATAGTAAAGCTCAATACTTTTTATATTCATCGAATCCAAATTGACTTATGGTATATTACATCTAAAAATCTTCAATATGTTTCTTCACCAACCCAAAGTTTTAGGTTTCTTATCACTATTCAAAATACATAATAGACTATAGTAGATGTAAAAAATTAATTTATATTTTATTTTTCTACTCCATGTAATTTTAGGTTTTTGCCCACTAAAAACCAAAGTTAAAAGGCTATAATCCATGACATAATTTTTTATAAAATAGGTAATAATTAAAATATATGATCAAGCTAGAATTTATTTATATTTAAAAATTTCACATTGAATTATGGTTTATTAGATGTAAATATATTCAATATGTTTCTTCTTCATCACCAAATTTCTTGTTTCTTCGTCTGTAAGCCACAAAGTTAAACGAATATAAATGAATGACAAATAAATTATATCAAAAATGGGTAATCACTAAAATTAAATATATAACTCAATTTTATTTGTGTTCACCATAATCACATTGTATTATGGTATAATAAATGTAAGAAAATTCTATATTTTTCTACTTCTTCATCACCAAAATTTTGGTTTTTTAACCTTTAAGAAACTAAGTGAAGAGACTACAAATGAATGACCCATAATTTATTCATATGCATAACAATTCAAATTAAATAGTAAAGCTCAATATTTTTTATATTCGTCGAATCCAACTTGACTTATGGTATATTACATCTAAAAATCTTCAATATGTTTCTTCACCATCCCAAAGTTTTAGGTTTTTTATCACTATTCAAAATACATAATAGACTATAGTAGATGTAAAAAATTAATTTATATTTTATTTTTCTACTCCACGTAATTTTAGGTTTTTGCCCACTAAAAGACAAAGTTAAAAGGCTATAATCCATGACATATTTTTTTTATAAAATAGGTAATAATTAAAATATATGATCAAGCTAGAATTTATTTATATTTAACATTTTCATATTGAATTATGGTTTATTAGATGTAAATATATTCAATATGCTTCTTCTTCATCACCAAAT
This sequence comes from Lathyrus sativus, assembly GCA_963859935.3. Taxonomy (NCBI): domain Eukaryota; kingdom Viridiplantae; phylum Streptophyta; class Magnoliopsida; order Fabales; family Fabaceae; genus Lathyrus; species Lathyrus sativus. The sequence continues at coordinate 7,140 of CAWUDS030004636.1, read as the reverse complement.
TTCTTATTTCTTCGTAAGTAAGCCACAGAGTTAAACGACTATAAATGAATGACAAATATATTTTATCAAAAATGGGTAATCACTAAAATTAAATATATAACTCAATTTTATTTGTGTTCACCATAATCACATTGTATTATGCTATAATAAATGTAAGAAAATTCTATATTTTTCTACTTCTCCATCACCAAAATTTTGGTTTCTTAACCTCTAAGAAACTAAGTTAAGAGAATACAAATGAATGACCCATAATTTATTCATATGCATAGCAATTCAAATTAAATAGTAAAGCTCAATACTTTTTATATTCATCGAATCCAAATTGACTTATGGTATATTACATCTAAAAATCTTCAATATGTTTCTTCACCAACCCAAAGTTTTAGGTTTCTTATCACTATTCAAAATACATAATAGACTATAGTAGATGTAAAAAATTAATTTATATTTTATTTTTCTACTCCATGTAATTTTAGGTTTTTGCCCACTAAAAACCAAAGTTAAAAGGCTATAATCCATGACATAATTTTTTATAAAATAGGTAATAATTAAAATATATGATCAAGCTAGAATTTATTTATATTTAAAAATTTCACATTGAATTATGGTTTATTAGATGTAAATATATTCAATATGTTTCTTCTTCATCACCAAATTTCTTGTTTCTTCGTCTGTAAGCCACAAAGTTAAACGAATATAAATGAATGACAAATAAATTATATCAAAAATGGGTAATCACTAAAATTAAATATATAACTCAATTTTATTTGTGTTCACCATAATCACATTGTATTATGGTATAATAAATGTAAGAAAATTCTATATTTTTCTACTTTTCCATCACCAAAATTTTGGTTTCTTAACCTCTAAGAAACTAAGTTAAGAGACTACAAATGAATGACCCATAATTTATTCATATGCATAACAATTCAAATTAAATATTAAAGCTCAATATTTTTATATTCATCGAATCCAAATTGACTTATGGTATATTACATCTAAAAATCTTCAATATGTTTCTTCACCATCCCAAAGTTTTAGGTTTTTTATCACTATTCAAAATACATAATAGACTATAGTAGATGTAAAAAATTAATTTATATTTTATTTTTCTACTCCACGTAATTTTAGGTTTTTGCCCACTAAAAGACAAAGTTAAAAGGCTACAATCCATGACAAATTTTTTTTATAAAATAGGTAATAATTAAAATATACGATCAAGCTAGAATTTATTTATATTTAAAATTTTGACATTGAATTATGGTTTATTAGATGTAAATATATTCAATATGCTTCTTCTTCATCACCAAATTTCTTGTTTCTTCGTCAGTAAGCCACAGAGTTAAACGAATATAAATGAATGACAAATAAATTATATAAAAAATGGGTAATCACTAAAATTAAATATATAACTCAATTTTATTTGTGTTCACCATAATCACATTGTATTATGGTATAATAAATGTAAGAAAATTCTATATTTTTCTACTTCTTCATCACCAAAATTTTGGTTTCTTAACCTTTAAGAAACTAAGTGAAGAGACTACAAATGAATGACCCATAATTTATTCATATGCATAACAATTCAAATTAAATAGTAAAGCTCAATATTTTTTATATTCATCGAATCCAACTTGACTTATGGTATATTACATCTAAAAATCTTCAATATGTTTCTTCACCATCCCAAAGTTTTAGGTTTTTTATCACTATTCAAAATACATAATAGACTATAGTAGATGTAAAAAATTAATTTGTATTTTATTTTTCTACTCCACGTAATTTTAGGTTTTTGCCCACTAAAAACCAAAGTTAAAAGGCTATAATCCATGACAAATTTTTTTTATAAAATAGGTAATAATTAAAATATATGATCAAGCTAGAATTTATTTATATTTAACATTTTCATATTGAATTATGGTTTATTAGATGTAAATATATTCAATATGCTTCTTCTTCATCCCCAAATTTCTTGTTTCTTCGTCAGTAAGCCACAGAGTTAAACGAATATAAATGAATGAAAAATAAATTATATCAAAAATGGGTAATCACTAAAATTAAATATATAACTCAATTTTATTTGTGTTCACCATAATCATATTGTATTATGGTATAATAAATGTAAGAAAATTCTATATTTTTCTACTTCTCCATCACAAAAATTTTGGTTTCTTAACCTCTAAGAAACTAAGTTAAGAGACTACAAATGAATGACCCACAATTTATACATATCCATAACAATTCAAATTAAATATTAAAGCTCAATATTTTTTATATTCATCGAATCCAAATTGACTTATGGTATATTACATCTAAAAATCTTCAATATGTTTCTTCACCATCCCAAAGCTTTAGGTTTTTTATCACTATTCAAAATCATAATAGACTATAGTAGATGTAAAAAATTAATTTATATTTTATTTTTCTAATCCACGTAATTTTAGGTTTTTGCCCACTAAAAACCAAAGTTAAAAGGCTATAATCCATGACATCTTTTTTTTATAAAATAGGTAATAATTAAAATATACGACCAAGCTAGAATTTATTTATATTTACCATTTCACATTGAATTATGGTTTATTAGATGTAAATATATTCAATATGCTTCTTCTTCATCACCAAATTTCTTATTTCTTCGTAAGTAAGCCACAGAGTTAAACGACTATAAATGAATGACAAATATATTTTATCAAAAATGGGTAATCACTAAAATTAAATATATAACTCAATTTTATTTGTGTTCACCATAATCACATTGTATTATGGTATAATCAATGTAAGAAAATTCTATATTTTTCTACTTCTCCATCACCAAAATTTTGGTTTCTTAACCTCTAAGAAACTAAGTTAAGAGACTACAAATGAATGACCCATAATTTATTCATATGCATAACAATTCAAATTAAATAGTAAAGCACAATACTTTTTATATTCATCGAATCCAAATTGACTTATGGTATATTACATCTAAATATCTTCAATATGTTTCTTAACCATCCCAAAGTTTTAGGTTTTTTATCAGTATTCAAAGTACATAATAGACTATAGTAGATGTAAAAAATTAATTTATATTCTATTTTTCTACTCCACGTAAGTTTAGGTTTTTGCCCACTAAAAACCAAAGTTAAAAGGCTATAATCCATGACATATTTTTTTTATAAAATAGGTAATAATTAAAATATATGATCAAGCTAGAATTTATTTATATTTAAAATTTTCACATTGAATTATGGTTTATTATATGTAAATATATTCAATATGCTTCTTCTTCATCACCAAATTTTTTGTTTCTTCGTCAGTAAGTCACAGAGTTAAACGAATATAAATGAATGACAAATAAATTATATAAAAAATGGGTAATCACTAAAATTAAATATATAACTCAATTTTATTTGTGTTCACCATAATCACATTGTATTATGGTATAATAAATGTAAGAAAATTCTATATTTTTCTACTTCTTCATCACCAAAATTTTGGTTTTTTAACCTTTAAGAAACTAAGTGAAGAGACTACAAATGAATGACCCATAATTTATTCATATGCATAACAATTCAAATTAAATAGTAAAGCTCAATATTTTTTATATTCGTCGAATCCAACTTGACTTATGGTATATTACATCTAAAAATCTTCAATATGTTTCTTCACCATCCCAAAGTTTTAGGTTTTTTATCACTATTCAAAATACATAATAGACTATAGTAGATGTAAAAAATTAATTTATATTTTATTTTTCTACTCCACGTAATTTTAGGTTTTTGCCCACTAAAAGACAAAGTTAAAAGGCTATAATCCATGACATATTTTTTTTATAAAATAGGTAATAATTAAAATATATGATCAAGCTAGAATTTATTTATATTTAACATTTTCATATTGAATTATGGTTTATTAGATGTAAATATATTCAATATGCTTCTTCTTCATCACCAAATTTCTTATTTCTTCGTAAGTAAGCCACAGAGTTAAACGACTATAAATGAATGACAAATATATTTTATCAAAAATGGGAAATCACTAAAATTAAATATATAACTCAATTTTATTTGTGTTCACCATAATCACATTGTATTATGCTATAATAAATGTAAGAAAATTCTATATTTTTCTACTTCTCCATCACCAAAATTTTGGTTTCTTAACCTCTAAGAAACTAAGTTAAGAGAATACAAATGAATGACCCATAATTTATTCATATGCATAGCAATTCAAATTAAATAGTAAAGCTCAATACTTTTTATATTCATCGAATCCAAATTGACTTATGGTTTATTACATCTAAAAATCTTCAATATGTTTCTTCACCAACCCAAAGTTTTAGGTTTCTTATCACTATTCAAAATACATAATAGACTATAGTAGATGTAAAAAATTAATTTATATTTTATTTTTCTACTCCATGTAATTTTAGGTTTTTGCCCACTAAAAACCAAAGTTAAAAGGCTATAATCCATGACATAATTTTTTATAAAATAGGTAATAATTAAAATATATGATCAAGCTAGAATTTATTTATATTTAACATTTTCATATTGAATTATGGTTTATTAGATGTAAATATATTCAATATGCTTCTTCTTCATCACCAAATTTCTTGTTTCTTCGTCAGTAAGCCGCAGAGTTAAACGACTATAAATGAATGACAAATATATTTTATCAAAAATGGGTAATCACTAAAATTAAATATTTAACTCAATTTTATTTGTGTTCACCATAATCACATTGTATTATGGTATAATAAATGTAAAAAAATTCTATATTTTTCTTCTTCTCCATCAACAAAATTTTGGTCTCTTAACCTCTAAGAAACTAAGTTAAGAGACTACAAATGAATGACCCATAATTTATACATATCCATAACAATTCAAATTAAATAGTAAAGCTCAATATTTTTTATATTCATCGAATCCAAATTGACTTATGGTATATTACATCTAAAAATCTTCAATATGTTTCTTCACCATCCCAAAGTTGTAGGTTTTTTATCACTATTCAAAATACATAACAGACTATAGTAGATGTAAAAAAATTAATTTATATTTTATTTTTCTACTCCATGTAATTTTAGGTTTTTGCCCACTAAAAGACAATGTTAAAAGGCTATAATCCATGACAAATTTTTTTTATAAAATAGGTAATAATTAAAATATACGATCAAGCTAGAATTGATTTATATTTACCATTTCACATTGAATTATGGTTTATTATATGTAAATATATTCAACATTCTTCTTCTTCATCACCAAATTTCTTATTTCTTCGTCAGTAAGCCACAGAGTTAAACGACTATAAATGAATGACAAATATATTTTATCAAAAATGGGTAATCACTAAAATTAAATAATTAAGCTCAAAGTTATTTGTGTTCACCATAATCACATTGTATTATGGTATAATAGATGTAAAAAAATTCTATATTTTTCTTTTTCTCCACCACCAAAATTTTGGTTTCTTAACCTCTAAGAAACTAAGTTAAGAGACTACAAATGAATGACCCATAATTTACTCATATGCATAACAATTCAAATTAAATAGTAAAGCTCAATACTTTTTATATTCATCGAATCCAAATTGAATTATGGTATATTACATCTAAAAATCTTCAATATGTTTCTTCACCATCCCAAAGTTTTAGGTTTTTTATCACTATTCAAAATACATAATAGACTATAATAGATTTAAAAAATTAATTTATATTTTATTTTTCTACTCCACGTAATTTTAGGTTTTTGCCCACTAAAAACCAAAGTTAAAAGGCTATAATCCATGACATATTTTTTTTATAAAATAGGTAATAATTAAAATATACGATCAAGCTAGAATTTATTTATATTTACCATTTCACATTGAATTATGGTTTATTAGATGTAAATATATTCAATATGCTTCTTCTTCATCACCAAATTTCTTGTTTCTTCGTCAGTAAGCCACAGAGTTAAACGAATATAAATGAATGACAAATAAATTATATAAAAAATGGGTAATCACTAAAATTAAATATATAACTCAATTTTATTTGTGTTCACCATAATCACATTGTATTATGGTATAATAAATGTAAGAAAATTCTATATTTTTCTACTTCTCCATCACCAAAATTTTGGTTTCTTAACCTCTAAGAAACTAAGTGAAGAGACTACAAAGGAATGACCCATAATTTATTCATATGCATAACAATTCAAATTAAATAGTAAAGCTCAATATTTTTTATATTCATTGAATCCAACTCGACTTATGGTATATTACATCTAAAAATCTTCAATATGTTTCTTCACCATCCCAAAGTTTTAGGTTTTTTATCACTATTCAAAATACATAATAGACTATAGTAGATGTAAAAAATTAATTTATATTTTATTTTTCTACTCCACGTAATTTTAGGTTTTTGCCCACTAAAAGACAAAGTTAAAAGGCTATAATCCATGACATATTTTTTTATTATAAAATAGGTAATAATTAAAATATATGATCAAGCTAGAATTTATTTATATTTATCATTTTCATATTGAATTATGGTTTATTAGATGTAAATATATTCAATATGCTTCTTCTTCATCACCAAATTTCTTGTTTCTTCGTCAGTAAGCCACAGAGTTAAACGAATATAAATGAATGACAAATAAATTATATCGAAAATGGGTAATCACTAAAATTAAATATATAACTCAGTTTATTTGTGTTCACCATAATCACATTGTATTATGGTATAATAAATGTAAGAAAATTCTATATTTTTCTACTTCTCCATCACCAAAATTTTGGTTTCTTAACCACTAAGAAACTAAGTTAAGAGACTACAAATGAATGACCCATAATTTATTCATATGCATAACAATTCAAATTAAATAGTAAAGCTCAATATTTTTATATTCATCGAATCCAAATTGACTTATGGTATATTACATCTAAAAATTTTCAATATGTTTCTTCACCATCCCAAAGTTTTAGGTTTTTTATCACTATTCAAAATATATAATAGACTATAGTAGATGTAAAAAATTAATTTTTATTTTATTTTTCTACTCCACGTAATTTTAGGTTTTTGCCCACTAAAAGACAAAGTTAAAAGGCTACAATCCATGACAAATTTTTTTTATAAAATAGGTAATAATTAAAATATACGATCAAGCTAGAATT